>RYFJ01002768.1:0-77419 GCA_003991445.1 Oryza meyeriana var. granulata
CAAGAGAGAGATGGATCAGGATCTATGTGAGATTACTACTGATCTCTCTGTGGGCTTATATGGAACTCTTACATAGAAATCGAGATCTAAACAACCTTGACCTTACGCACACTACACTCATGGGCACACACTCCTCTTTTTTAAGGAGCTTCTATTCTTTGTCACCATCATTCTCTAGTGAAGAAAACAATATAGGTTATACAAATATCATTCAATAACATATTACATTTTGGCACATATGCTCACGTCCTCTTTCAACCCTCCCTATTTTGCCTCATCACACTCAGGACAATATATTTTGGAGCTTTTGCCAGTGTAGTTACATGTGTGGTGTTGTCTCACTATAAACGCCGAGCACGGGAACCTGAGCTCCGGTAGCTCCCTCACCTAACCCGCCACTTTTCTCTCCCCCTTCTTTCCACTAATGACACACCATCCACCCAACCATCTGAGAGCGGGTAGTGTCCATAATGAAACTCACTAGCATCCTGAGTGCGCTAGTGCCGACCGGAGCTCACCGACTGCAAATACACATCGCCCAAGCCTCACTACCGGTCACCTTTTCTCCCCCTGTCTCCCTCCCACCCATCTCAAGCGCGTGCTTAGCCATTGCTTAGCCTCATTGGTCACAAATGCGATGGCCTAGAGCCGATGCCCGACCATCTTCCCCTCTATATCATAGTGGGATTGGAAGCACTAACCATTCAAGATCCAAAGGTATAATTATGAAACTTGGATGAGGATGAACCAACCAAATTCTCAATTGTGGATTGGAGCACACCCATCAGATCAAGCATTAATTATGAAACCATTGGTCGATGGATGAACCAACCAAACTCTCAATTTGCTGCAGTCCAAGTTGGTCCGACCATTCCGTCTGGTTGGGTTTGACACATGGTTTGGTAATTTAAATAGCTCCCGTGTTCTGTAATATATAGTACGTTGGACAGCGCCAAAGACATAGTTTATTATTAATTACTAGTATAAAAAAATCTTAACGAAAAAATAGCAAAGATATAATATTTTGAAACTATTCTAAGGCAAATCTAACCATATTATTTTTAAAGTTGAATGATCAAACTATTCAGTGATATTAAGGTCAAAATTTAAATATTTAACTATTGCGTATTTTCAAAACATTAACTTATTTGTGATGAGGGATAATGGCCCCCGTTGTGAGCTTCGCAGCTCTCATCCTGGTTTCAGTGGAGTGGAGCTCACAAACAGTCTTGCTTCAACTAAAAAATAAGTGGAGTAGGCTGAGCTGCCTGTCCGGAAAATTGAACTGCCGAGGTGGAGCAGCCTAACGAGTAGCTCCACAACTCGGCTCCAGCTCTGAGAGTTGAACTCTTTGCCAAACGGGGCCTATATATGTTTTACTTTCAGACACAGTACCAGGATGGTAAGCATGGTAAGGAGGTTGCTCTAAGCGCTCGACCAAGGGATTGAAACCCACCTGATTGCCCCTTTCTTTGCATTTTTGCTAACAAAATGGTGTGGCGGGCCTTGAGAAAGAGAAGTGGAGTTTCATACTCCACCTGTCAATCGGTCCTGGTCTTAACATGCTCCCTCGTTTCCATCTTCGAAAAACCCGTAGGTATGGGTTCATCGTCACTTTAGCAACTCTATCGGCTTCCATTGCTGATTCTTCTCCTCTGGACTTACCAGGGGAACACATGCGGGGATGATTCGCTAGTTGTGCACTGTGTTTCCACGGGTCTCGTTGTTACCTGTGCTCTGTAATAGACAGTTGGTCTGGTCTGGTTTTCACAACTAAGATTAGCACCAGCTTGATCAAAGAAAATGTCATCACCTTGTCTTTGGGTCATCTAGGCTCAGCATACTTTTAAGACTGGACCGGACCGGCGGTTGGACGTTAAAAGACCGAACCGCAGACTATACCGGCTCGGTTCACTTAAAAGACCATCCGTGCAATCGAACCGCTAAAAACCGGTTGAACCGGGAGGTTTTTTTATGGAACCGGTGAATCGGCCAGTTTTTTGGACCGTCCGTTTTGTTTGTGGACCTTATACCTTGTTTTTTTGGATGCACACAACTACGGTATGGGAAAATCGTAAATGTTTATTTTTTAGGTTGCTTGTGCTGCGCCTGCTCTGCCTTGGGCCTAAATCGAATCGATCCCCATCGGCAGCGGCGCAGGCGGTGGTAGCGGCAGTGCCGCAGAGGCGTAGGTGCGGGGCGGCGGAGGTAGAGGCAGAGGCGAGGCGCAGGCGCACGGTGCTGCGGCGGCGGCGGCGGGCAGGCTGCGCAGGCTGCACGGTGGCGGCTGCGGAGGTGCAGGCGCAGCGGTCGTGGAGGTCAGAGGTAGGCGCACGCGGCGGCGACAGGTTAGCTGGATGGTAAAAGCTAATATTCTCAATCTTCAGTGCGCATGTTTTGCTATTCCTATAGAAATGAACAAATTTTCTCCGAAAATTTTAGGCTTAAAATACATAGATTTTCCAGAGTTGCAATTCATTCATATAATGGGGACAATAGGACTTCGCATCCATCCAGGCTAGCTTTCATTTTTAAATTAATTTAGGTTGGGGCATAAAGACCATAAAATTTTTTTCTATAAATCAACTGTATATATATTGCTGTTCAATATATTTCATGACCCGGTTTAATTCATTCCGGTCTAAACTATCGAACTAGCGGTTCAAACGCGGTTCTTAACAGTTAGACCAGTGAACCAGCGAACCGATGGCCACCGGTTCAATATCCGGTCCGGTCCTAATAACTATGCTCCAAGGAGCTTGACATATGTAACCATTAGTATGAGGCCACAAACTTGGGTCCCCCTTAGTTATGGCATCATTGACACGCATCATCCAAGAGTGTAAGAGCTATCACCAAGGAGCAAGGTGAAAGCGTCCACCACCAGCTGCATGCACCTAGGCGCTGATGTAATTGTTGACCTTATTCTCTCTGTCCTCCACGTAGGACAACGCTAAGATGTGCTAATTTTCCTTTAAAAAGCAGGATGTATTAACAGTATGTTAATGTGGGCTCGTAACTTGGTTTATGTGGTTGCATGTTGTTTCTGAAGTGTTACAACATTTTTTTGCTATATTATCTAGAATATGATCATTGTATCATGTCGGTGTTGCTCATGGTTTGTAACGGCCCTAAAATTAACAACTTCTTAGAACCAGTTTATTTTAGTTTGATTTCTAGAAACCATAAAAATCGAGTTTGTCTTTGATTTAAAATCTCCTTTTCAGTGTTTCTTTTTCATTTCTATTTTCAGAATGTGCATCCAAAATTTTATCCTTTGATCGCCAAATCCTCTTTGACCTTTGAAGAATTCCCCAATTCTTCCTAAACTTAATTTTAAAAGCTGCGTATCGATCCACTCTCTAATGACTCGCCTGTGCTCTAAATCATTCTCTTGCTTCAATTGCCGCTGAAGCTGACACGATACAATCCTATTCTTAATGCGTACCTTAATTGCGAATCAACACAATGCTCATGCTGCCCCATCTCAGCCTCACCCTACCATATACTGCCCAAATGTTTACCCATGTCAACGCTATATAAAAAGCCATGCCTTCTAAAACCAAATTACCACCACCACCCTAACCATTGATAAGCAGAACCCGACCCTAGCACGAAACTCGTAAAATGCGAACGCTCGCGCGCTTCTCCACCTGCGCGATATCCCGTTTCTTGTTAAACTTTCCTACGTGTGGGTGTATCCCCTTACCATTTTCGGTTAAACTTGATTACACATGTGGTTATTTTTGGAATCAGTGACGTAGCTATTCGCATGCTGGAGTTGCGTGTGTGCTACGCGTATCCGGAGGCCCCTTCATTAGTGCCTTCTTTTTTATTTCAACTTGATTTTTTATATATCTTATAATGCATCTTTTAGCTCATTTTCTTTGTTTTAAAAATACAAGATGGTTACGAAGCATTTATATATCAAGTAAAAAGTTTATGGGCATAAAGTTACTAATTCAGGCACAAAGTTTTTTTAGAAAGTTTACTATTCATATATGAAATTTGTGTAGAAAGTTTACTATTCATATACAAAGTTTACTGCTCATGTATAAAATTTATGTATAGAAATTTTATTATTTATGTGTAAAGTTTATGTGTATAAAAAGTCTATTGTCTATATAAAAATTTTATGCGAAGAAAGCTCGTTGGGTTGAAAAATAAATGGGCTAAAAGAAAGAGAGAAGAAGATACTAAACGGTTTGGGCCAAGTCACGTGAAGGAATGGTGGATAGGAGCCTATCCCGAAATAAAGAGAAGCATTGCTTTTTTACTAGGCTGGAATCCAAGCACATAAGCTGATAAGACAAAAAAAAAAACCTACGTGCAGTATGCATTCGTGCGTATACGACGTGCGCGAGCCTTCGCGTATCAGGAGGCCCCACCCTAGCAGGAATCCACTACTAGAATCCTAAGATTTGCCAAGCATCTAAACAAAAATCCTACAAATGGTCGGGAAGATTCAGGTGGCCGAGGGTTTTAATATGCCTCTTGGAAATCCTTATAAGTGGTTGACGGGGTATATTAGTAACTGAGGGTTTTAATTTAACACTCGAAAATGGTTTTAAGTGGTTGACAGGGTATATTATTTAAATCCTTTCGTCGGGTCGTTTCAATCTCTTGCATCTTTCTTTTCTGCTCGGACTCAGGTTCCCTTCTGCTTTAAATGTCCTATGTCGTGAAGCTCGAATCCCTAATTTCACGGAAATTCCGATCCCGGAGAATTCCCTAAAATTCTAAATCCAAGATCCTCGAATATATCCAATTCTGAAACCCTAAAATCCGCTACATTTCCTTAATTCCCAAAAATTCCATTCCCTTGAAATCAATCCAATTCCTTTTGAAAATAAACCCAAATCCTCAAATATCTTACAATTTCTAGTTCCCAAGATATTCTTATATTTTTGAAGGTTCCAATAATCATTTGATTTCCCCAATTTCCAATGTTCTAAATATTCCTGTTAATCCGAAGCTTTCCCAAATATCCCTTTTTCCTGTTGAATTAAATCCCCTTTGTTTTCTCAAAATCCAATTTGCGTTGAAATAAATCCAAATCCCCAGATATTCCAAGTTTTGTCCAATTTTGGTCCACATAAAATATCCCCGAGTTTTCGATTTCCAAAAACAATATCCCAATATTCGAAATATTCCAAAATTCCAAATATTCGAAATATTCCAAAATTCCAAAATAATCCTTTGATCCCTAAAATCCTCCTAAAATTCCAATTTTCCCAAATTTAGGGAAATTCTAGAAAAACCCCCTCTCTTTTTTCTTTTCCCCTTCCCCTTTTTCTTTTTCCTTCCTATTTTCCTTCTTCTTCCTTTCTCCTTTCTTCTTTCTTTCTTCTTTTGCGGCCAACCGAGCCACTCCGGCCTAGGCCGCCACGCCTGTCTCCCTCCTCGGCCTCGGCCCAGACTGCGCCTCCACCCAGCCCTCGGCCCACCACCGTCACCGCCGCTCCGACCTGGCCTACCGCCGCCCCGCGCCGCTCCAGCCGCCAACCGCCGCCGGAAGAAACGGAGCTGCGCCGCCACCCGAGCCGCCTGCGCCATAGCGTCCCCTTCCCTCTATAAATTGCTGGTCCCGTTCTCTCCCTGCCCTAATTTCCACCGACGCCGCCGTCTTGCGCCGCCTCTGCTACCCCAAGCCGAGCCGCCGCCGGAGGTCGCCGTCGTCGTCGCCTTCGCGTCCGCCGCCGTTGCCGGTGAGCACACGGTCTCTAGCCTCCATCGTCGCCCTCATCTCCTCCCTCTCCGGCGCCTCATCCTCTCGGTTCGGGACGCCGCCATCCGCCTCTCCTTCTTCATCCCCGGCGTGTCGCCGTTGGGTAGCGCCGTCTAGCTGTCGTCCCGGCGTCGCTTTCTCCTCGCCAGTGCATCGCTCTTTCGCCGCCGACATCTTCCCTTGCCTTGCTGTGCCACGCGCCGCGCTATCCCGGCACCGCCACGGGCACGGGCGCCCGTTTTCCCTGCCCCGGGCCACTGACTAGTGGGCCCGGATGGCAGATCCCCTCGTGGTTTATGACAAGTGGACCCCGGTGAACAGTGTGCACCCAATCTCAGCCGTTGGATCATCTCGATCTAACCGGAGCCGTTCAATCCTCATAAAACCCCGATCCAATCCAAAGCCGTCCATCTCAATCCGATCTAATCCCACCCATAGGATTCCTATACTCTAAGCCAACTCTGCCATGTCAACCTTAATCACCACGTGTGCTGCCATCTCGGCCACCACCTCATCCCCTTGGTCATGTGGCCTTCCACGTCACTAGCCAATCCATCACTCCACTTTCTTCCTCAGTCCATGGACAAGCCCACCATATGCCTAGTTACTGATCCGTGGACCTCACCTATCAGCCATTTTTCAAATAATTAGTTTAATTCGGAAATACATGAAATATTCCAAGAATATTCCTTTTTTAATTTCCTTTTGGATTTTCTATGAATCCGAACTTTCGGAGGCCGTAACTTTTTCGTCCGAATTCCGATTTGACCCGTTCTTCTTTGTAAATTCGTCTAAAATCATAATCTACATGTTTATGTACTTTTATATACTGTTTATTTGGAGTTTATTAGTGTTTTTCTGGTTTTGTGTGTAGTTGTGTAGTTTCCATCGTTTTAGAGGATCGTGAAATTCGAGAAAAAGTTCAGAAGACCAGTTGATGACTTTTATATTGCAAGGTAAGTCACACGATAATTCCCTTGAGCATGTTGATCCTAATTGTGAAAATTATTTTGTTTTAATGTTATTGTATGCAAACTTTAGAATGTCATTATTACAGGTATTTATTATTATTCCGATATTCCTTGATTATGGCCATTTTACTATCGTTACCTTTATCTTGATACCTTGGGTAATTAATATTGACTAGCTGAATGTCTAAAATAATGATCTAGCTAGATTGTTTAAGTTTTGCTTAGCCCTGCCTAGAAACATTAGCGTCATTTTATGTGAAATAACTATTCATTCACCAACTATTAATTAATAGTTAATGGTTATATTTTTCACGACGATTGGTCATGGTTGGTTAATTAAACTTGCTAACTAAAACTTGTTTGATGGTGGATTGTGAGCACATGTAATGGTGATGTTGCTAGTGGTGCTCATGACAATTAAGGACCGGTTCGTGGACTACTTGTTGAGAAAAAATACCTATACTAACCACAAGCTAGAATGGATAATGGCGGGAGTTGAAGTGTGACATGCTCAACAGGAGGCACCAGGGCATGTTGTGGCAGTCAATAAGTCCACGTATGGCAGTCATAAGTCCATGGTTTGGGCGCTGGGTCGTCTCCCTGTTAGGCACCTGATCAGTCCCTGTCGGAGACAGGTGGTTCAGCGGGTGGCTTTCTTGTTGTGTGTGTTACATGGATGTTCCTATCACAACTCTTTTTCGACGTACCATGGTGGTATTGAGGCACACGACAACGTGTTGTGGGGTTGTATCTTGTGAGTAAATTGGTACATCTCTGGTCAGAGTAAAACTATTCGAATAGCCGTGCCTGCGGTTGTAGGCAGTCTAGCAATGTTTTTGGTGATTAGTCCCACACTACTCATTAATGGTGATAAATGATGGAAACTGGATAGCTCCAGGTTTGGAGGGTTTGGTTTGGGCCTAAACTGCAATGGAGTGTTGTTCAGTGATTAGTTAAATGTTGATAATTAAATGAATTATACTGTTTTTATAATGCTTTTAAATGCAAATATTTTAAATTTTGTTTATGCACAAGAGCCATATTATGCTTTTTCTTGGAATCCTGTGGCATTATATTGTATTATTGTGTGGCTTGTTGAGTACGGTGGGTGGTACTCAATCTTGCAATATTATCATCATCAGAGTGAAGCTTTGTAAGGATGGAGAAGATTTTGGTGTTTGGCTTATACCCTAGTTGAGCTGCCTATGGGCTTGGAGCTGAAGCTTCGCTAGGATCGTCATTCCGCTGCTGTTTTCTTCTGTGTGAGGACTAAGTGCCTCTTTTGCAAGTATTTATCATTATTTTGTTTTGGTTATGTTTATCAAATTGTCGATTTGTGTACCTCAGCTTATTCCTGGACGAAGATTTAATGCACAAATTAGCTCTGGAAATTTATAGTGAATTTCCAGGCATGACAATTAGTAACCGAAGGGTTTAATATAACACATGGAAATGATTGCAAATGGCCGACCGTGAATATAGTTTCCAAAGGCTATGATGGAAATGAAAGCCCGTTGATGTCGCCTAGAGGGGGGGTGAATAGGCGTTTCTGAAAAATTCTCCAAAAGCAGCGGTAAAATACTGGTAGGAACCTCCGACCAAAATGGTAGGAGGTTCCGACCGGTTCTCTCGGTCTGGCCGAGAGGGCTAGTCGGAGGTTCCGGCCTAGAACGCCGGAAGTTCCGACCCTGGGGTTCAGACTCTACCAATATACTTCTATAAAGAATAAATCTGACAGAGATCAAGTAAAGTGCAAGTAATGGAGTAAAGTTAATATACAAAATGAGGCAATAACGAGAAAAGACAACGGAGTCACAAAGATTTTTCCCGAAGTTCGGATCACAAAGATCCTACGTCTCCGTTGAGGAGCTCCAAAGAGCTGGTTCTCAATTGACCTCTTTCCTTACCAAGTGACCACAAAGATCAAACTTGGTTTCCACTAGAATTTACCTCTTTTCCTTGCGGAGGTGAGATGAACCTTCACAAACTTTCCCGGGATAATCCACAACAAGAGGAAGCTCGCGGGAGACGCCTAACCGTCTAGGAGGTTTCCCTCCAAGAGAAATAAGCCCCAAGCAGCCAATCCGCGACCTCCACAAGTGCACAAGATCGTCCTAGCCTTCTCTCAACAAAATTCACCCAATTTCCCACTAAATCCTCACAAGAATCACAAAGAATGCACTAGGATTAGTTGGGAGAGCTCAAAGCACCTTAGGAGAGGCTAGGGAACAGTTGGAACGAAATGAAATGCATCAGCAACGGCTAGAATCCAAGTTTGGGTTTTATAGGACATGGCTTACATCACATAGCCGTTACTCACAGATTTTGGCCCGAAGGTTCCGACTCGGAGGATCGGAACCTCCGGCCAACACTTAGAGTGTGGCCGAAGGGCCTGGTCGGAGCTTTCGGCCTTGTAGGTCGGAACCTCCGACCCTGACACTGAAAATAGCCCACCCAAGTGTATGTGTTGTGCCAAAGTGATGAACTCTCAGCTATTTGGAACTTAAGCACTTGAGTGGTCTTGGAACACTACTTGCAACCCCACTTGATAGAACGGTTTTCCTACGACTCCAAAGAAAATTCAAATGAACTTAAAATAAACTCCGAATCGCTTCACCGTTTTGCATCATGTCTTTGTGGGGGGTATCCATGCACCACACTAAGCAACCTGGGACTAATTCTCTGCACAAATCTTGATAAACTCATTAGTCCCTTAACCGCTTTGTCATTAATCCACCAAAACCCACTTAGGGGATAGATGCACTTTTAATCTCCCCCTTTTTGGTGATTGATGACAACACGGTTAAAGCTTACAACAAAATCAATATATAAACTTGATTTTGAATGAATGTAGATGAATTTGGCTCCCCCTAGAAATATGCATATATTAGTAAGAGTGAAGTATATATGCATATTGAGTTTTGTGAAACATGACAAGCCTTTTTCATCTATTTTCATCCGTGGGGTGCAAGGTGTGACATGATGAATAGAATATCAAGTGCATATGACATGGCAAACACACAAAACATGAGAAGTAAACATCACATCACATTGTATGGCATTACAAGAATAGATTTAAATGCTAAATTTTATCTAGAGCCATAATTAAGCATTCATTACATCGCAAACAATTGGTCAATACATGTCCAATGGCCGAAAAGAAGTCTAGGAAACTTAAAGACAGAAGGGGGTCGGAACCTCCTGCCTCAGGGTCGGAGGTTCCGGCCAAACTGCAGATCATGCCACAAAAGTGTAAGAGGAGGCCCCTTCATTCTGAATTTTCTCCCCCTTTGGCATCAAGGCACCAAAAAGAGAGGAAAGACAGGTGAAGAAAGGGCTCAATCGTCGTCGGAGGGGATAATCTCAGTGTCGCCGGACGCTGTATTGCCTGCAGTGCCGGTCTCATCATCCGGAGCAACAACCTCTGTATCGCCACTAGCGGCATCATCATCTCTCTCAATGATGGGAGGAATGTCGTAGACTGGCTGAAAAGAGGGAGCAAGATGTGTAAAGCCAGGCTGTACTGGTGGAGGTGCTGCGATAGACTCATCATCCTCATCCCGATTTTCCTCACTGCTGTCCCCATGCTCCTCATCATCCTTCCCATTGTTATCAGCATGATATGAGTCCTCTTCTGTGTCTTCCTCAGAAGCAGCCTCAGACTCAGAATCTCTAAAAGGTCTTCTAGAAGGGCCGACCCCACTGGCAATGTGCTGAGCAATCTCATAGGCGGCAAAAGGATCCTCAAAGACCTCATCTGAAGAATCATCTGAGACTGTCTTGCCGGCATCCCTCAACATCTCCTTCTGCCGGCGCTCCATCTTCTTTATCTTCACGGCATTCTTGGTGCAGATGTTAAAGATGGCCTTGAGTGCCTTCCTGATAGGCGACTCGGAAGACTAAGAAGAAGAGCCGGGCTGAGAAGTAGCGGAGGGAAACTTCACTGCCGGCGGAGTTGGTGGACGGTAAGCCTTGTGCTTCACCTCCTTCTCAAACACAAGACCAAATACTTCCTCTATCATCTTCATAATATATGGAGCATAGGCGCATCCTCTTTTGGGCTCCACCACAATGTTGAAGATCTTAAACCAAATGTACTTCATCACACTGACAGGAGGCTGATTTCTCCTCAGCCTGGCAAGCAAAGTGTAGTGGCGAGCGGGAAGAGCTGTGGCATCGCCTGCCTTAGGAGATAAAGTTGCCATGATCATGTTCAGAAGAATCTTGTAAGGGGGAAAAAGACCCTTGGTGGTGCCCATGCAGTTTCTTGGAGCCCCATCGGCATAGAGAAATATGGTCCTCTGAACGGGCAAAGGCTTCTCACTGTGAAGGTTAGGCCGGTTCAGATCCTCGGGGTCCAATCCCAAGATGGCGGCGAACTGAGAGATAGTAACTGTATATTCCACGCCCTGAGTGCGCCACCTCATCTGATACTCATGTTGTGGGCTCTCCTCAAAGAATACGGTCACATAAAACTGACTGATCACCTCCTCACTCCAATCATACTGTAACCCCATGATACCTCCAATATCCTTATCCAGGCAAAGCTTGATTACATCCTTGAATATCTGCCCTTTCTGGCGTTGCATGTACTCCCAGTCTATATACTTTATTTTCACGACCGGCTTGGGTCGACTCATGAAGACTGAGTTGTACCAGTCTACCTGGACGGCGGTGACAAAGCGAGGATCTGCCAACTCCTGAGGAAGGGTATCTGGGTTCAGCTTCCTGTCTCTGCCTCCTCTTGCCACATCGTGTAGATAATCAAAGCGCTGTCTGCCAATGTGGCCAAAAGGAGTAGTGCTGACAGCTCTGTGCTTCATTGCTCGGATTGGATCATTGACAGTCCCACTGCCAGAGCTGCGAGTGCCGCCACTGCGAGATCCACCACGCCTTGGTGGCGGCGGTGGTGGAGCATCCGAATCCCGAATAATCAAAGCAGAGCTGCGAGTTCGTCTTGTAGACGGAGGCTGTGTAGCAGGCCGCTTGCCTCCCCCTGCCCTCCTGCTGCTGCTAGCACAAGCCGCTGCCTTTCCCTTGTCAGCCCGTCTAGGAGGCGAGTCCTGATCACTTTGGGTACCGGAGGTGGAGATATCTTGTCTAGCCTTTTGACGCTTCTCGCGACCCATTGACACTGAAACACAACCAAAAAATCAAAGGAAGTATTGAGGTCAAGGATATATTGGAAGATCCAAGGTTACAAAGGCTAGCAGTAACAGCCGGTCGGAGGGTCCGACCCAGGGCCCGGAGCCTCCGGCCAGGCCGAGAGTGCTGGTCGGAACCTCTGGCCACGAGGACCGGAACCTCCGGCAGACACATGGTTGCGACTTGATCTACAAAACTAGCCAATGCATTTTATTCAAAACTATAGATCGGTATTCTAGGGATGTTCAGGAAGGTTTTTCACAAAGGGAAACTAGTCCTAGGTTTACATATAGAGAGATCGGGTCAAAAATATGAAAACCTAGGAGAAGAGATCGAAATCAATACCTTGAGATGAGGAAGCACAAAAACGTCGACGGGACGGAGTTTCCGACCACCAAGGAGGAGGGAAACGAGAATGCCCGAAGATTTTTGTTGGTTGGAGTTGAAAATCGCCCACAAGAGAAATGGGAACGAGTTAGGGCTGGGAGGGGATGAAATGAGGAGAGAGAGAGGAACTCCCAGCCGCCCAGGGGTTAAAACCGCTGGTGGGCCGGAACCTCCGGGATGAGAGACCGGAGTGTCACACCCTGAGTTTAGCCACACAGAAACTTTACCGGAGAAAATACCTAAGAAAAGGAATTTTAAAATGGCTAGAGAAATTAATTGATGGTGTAAAATGCAAGATAATAAATTGTCGTGGCCGGGAATATTTTTCTTGTATTCTCTGTGCCAAAATACATTAACTGGATTTTTAGTGGAATTTACAGAGCGCCGGAACTATTTTTAATAAATCAAATACGCTTATCGGAATTAACATCGTCCTGGAAATCTTTTTCTTTCTTCCTTCTCTTTTTCTCCTCGGGGCCGCTGGCCCGCTCCTGTGCGCCCGCGCCCTCGCTCCTCGCGCCCTCGCCCTCGTGCCGCGCGCGTCGCGCCCTCGCCCTGCGCCCGCGCCCCGCACCCTGTGCCCGTGCCTCTCCCTTGCCCGCGCCCGCGCTCTCTCGTGCTCGCGCCCGCGCCCACGCTCCTCCTGACAGGCCGGGCCCGCCTGTCAGCATCATCGTTCTCCTCGTCCGAATCGGGCGGAGGGGAAACTCCCCGGGGCCGTCCGATCCGGCGCCGTCCTCCTCATCCTCCCGCACTCGCACTCGTTCAAACGGTCGCGGACCGAGTCCGCCCCACTCCCCGAGTTCTCCGGCGTCCACGTCCCCTCTCTCCCGTGAACCACGCGCACGATGCCCACGCCGCGTCCACTCTCCCGTGCACGATTGGAGCCGTTCGGCCTCGATCTCTCCCGGCCGACTGTATATAAACCATCTCCTCCATCTTTTCCCCAACACGCCGAGCTTTCCAGTGCCCCAGAACCCCGTCGCCACCGCGCACCCGAGCTCCACCGTTTTTCGCCGCTCCGGCCACCGCTCGCCGCCGTTCCGGACGCCGCCAGGCCACTCCGCCACCGCCTGCACCTCCGCCGCGCCGCGCCGCATCTCGGCCGCCACTCCGTGGAAGCCGAAGCTCGCCGGACGCCTCGCCCGCGCGCACGGTGGGTATCGGCCTTCCGCCTCCTTTCCGGCCGATGTTTCCTGCGCGCCGTGTCTCCATTCTCCACTCTAACTCCTCTCCCGTCCTCCTCATCCTCCAGGACACCTCGGCAGCCGCCTCTCGCCCGTTCCCCGCCGTCGGAGCTCCGTCGCCGACGTCGTCCGAGGCCGCCGCGCCTTTTCGTTGCCACTGTCGTCTTCGCGCCGTCGCTCGCCGTCGCGAGCCGCCGGTGAGAACCCCCTCCGTTTTCCCGTTCATTTCCGCCCTCGTGTGGTCGTCGCCGCGCCGGGTGGTCACCGTCGTCGACCATCGGGTCGCGTGCGCGCCGCCGCTCCCGCTCGGGACGGCTGGCTTCGGCCGCCGCTCCCCGGGGCCGTCCGATCTGCCGGGTGGCAGATCGGGCCGCCCGCTCGCTCGCCCGCGTGGTGCGCCCGTTCTCGGCCGCGGTGGACTTGGTCCGCCGTGCGCCTGCCTCTCGCACGCCACTGGCTGGTGGAGCCCGCCTGTCGGCGCCGGCTTCCCAGTCTGGTGACGTCATTAATCGGTTAATGCGCATTAAATCACTGGTTAATTATATTCACTCTGAAAATAGCAGTAAACTTCAATAAATCATAACTATTTCATGCGAACTCTGATTAAGTCCATTCAAATTTCATTAAATCCAGAAAAATGCCAAGAATCCATTAAAAATACTTTCAGCCCATGTTTGTTGACCCCCATGTACTGTTTTTAATTGTTTATTGCACTGTTGTTGTAGAATCCGACGCCGGTAATTCTCCTGCGTATTTCGAGATCGTAGCCGAATACCTTGAGCCAGAGCAAGGCAAGTCGCACTGATACTTTGATCAATTCGTACCCATTTTTCATTAAATTGCTTTGTTTACGCAAATAAACTGCATTATTTCAATAATTCATGTGGATTGGTATTGCCTATACAATGTTAGGTTTTCAGCCTTAGTCTTGATAACTAAATCCTTGTCACCTGGGTAATAATATGAGTAGAATATGATCCCTAGGATGCTTAGCCATGCTTAGCAACATAGCTCACCTGGGTATTAAATAATGTCTTTTTATATGATTCGACTCAATGTCGGAAAAATGGAACCATGGATAGGTTGTTGTTAATTCCTAAAATTTTGACCTAAATGGTGGGCTGTGGTGTATGGTTTGCTTGTCACACCCATGGCAATTAAGGACCGGTTCGCGGGAACCACTTGGGCAACTTCCCGTACTTGCCACAAGCCAGCGTGGGCAACGGCTGGGCTTGAAGCGTTTCTTCTCTCTCTCCTAGGCACCGAAGAAGAGGGTGGGCGTGATGGAGTTGGGTCGGCCCGGGGTAGGGTTGATCGGCTGCCGGATTCACCGTGGCGCAAGGGGGGTAGCCTGGCCAATATGGCGTGCCCTGTCGGCAGGTGCAACCTCAGCGTGGTGTGGATGGTTAGGGAGGGGTTGCGTGAACGGTCCTGTCACAGCCTCGCATGGGACATCGTGGTGATGTACTGGCACACGGGAACGTGTGTGGGGCTGTGTCTTGTGGGTACAGTTGTACACCTCTGATCAGAGTAAAACTATTCGAATAGCGCGCCCGCGGTAATGGGCACATTGGCCAAGACTCACCGTGATTAGTCTCACCTAGATAATTAATCTGGTTTTATCAAACTGGTGTTGTGGAAGGTGTGTGTCCGGTCGGCGTGGTTGAGCTGACCGGGGGTGACCGGTTAGCGTGGTGTAACACTAGTCGGTGGAGACTGGTGAGTGTGGTTTAACTCTCATCAGTTTCGCCTGGTGGTCGTGGTGTAACTTCCATCAGCGCGGCCTGGTCAACGTGGTTTAGCGTTGGTCGGGAAAAGCTGGTCAGCGTGTTACGTTGTCCGGTGGTGACTGGTTAACGTGGTGTAGCGTTAATCAGTGGAGTCCGGGTAACGTGGTGTAACGGTACCCGGAGGTGTCTGGTGAACGTGGTGTAGCGTTTATCAGTGGAGACTGGTTGACGTGGTTTAGCGTCAATCAGTTGGGAATGGTTGGGCCTGGTTAACGTGGTGTAACGTTAATCAGTGGTGAATTAATATTGTTAATTAAATCAACTTTTCAATGTTTGCGAACTACTCCCTTTTGCAACTGCTTTTCCGCAAATAAACCCTATCCCATCTTTGTACCCGGTGCATATGCATATTTGTGGGTGTGATTTGTTGAGTACTGTGGGTGGTACTCAGCCTTGCTCCAATTTCCCCCCCCCCCCCAGTGTTGGAGGACGCGTCAGATGAAGATCATCCTGAGGAATAGGCTGGCTCCGCCGTCAAGGTGCCTGTGGGAATGGAATCGGCTGCTTGGCCAGATGTTTATAGACTCCGTTTTACCTTTTTTCCGCTGCATTTATGTAATTTACAGTTTACTCTGTTTGTAAGACACTCTATATGGCAACTTGGTTTGTGTACCCTGGCTTTCCTGGGCAGGGATTTATTACACATTAATGTTCAGAATTTCGGTGCGAATTTCTGGGCGTTACACGGAGCTTCAGGCCTGATTTTTTTTTTGAGCAGGGAAAGTAGGTCGGAGCCTCCGGCCCTATGGTCGGAACCTCCGACAGTGTTTTTCGGGAAGGAAGGAAAAGAAGGTATTTTGGCCGAAAGGAGATGGACATGATTTTCCGTTGACCCATATGTGACCAACAGCAATCAATAAGCACATAACAATGGTCACAAA
The DNA here is from genome assembly GCA_003991445.1 of Oryza meyeriana var. granulata. Taxonomy (NCBI): domain Eukaryota; kingdom Viridiplantae; phylum Streptophyta; class Magnoliopsida; order Poales; family Poaceae; genus Oryza; species Oryza meyeriana. The sequence continues at coordinate 16,090 of RYFJ01002768.1, forward strand.
TAAAGATCAACAATGAAAAGAACGAAATTTTCGCAATGTAAAATTATCACACAAGTATTTTCGCAATATTTTTGGAAAATGAGTTTGGGAATGTTGGAGCTCCATTCTCAGTGTTAAGACCAATTTCTATACGAGAAGTGGCCTTAAAAACACCGAAGCTCACTTTGATTGACATCCTTTTGACCATTTTCTTGACTATTGATTAGTCAAGCACTTAGTCATGCAATGTTTCGAAAATCTAAGATATTGAGCTCACTCCTAAGCTCGCAAAACCTCTTCTCATCTAAGGGCTTGGTGAAGATATCGGCGAGTTGATGTTCGGTTCTCATATGGGTAATGGTGATATCTCCTTTGGCTTCGTGGTCTCTCAAGAAGTGGTGGCGTATGTCAATGTGTTTGGTTCTTGAGTGTTGGACAGGATTATTGGCTATTTTGATGGCACTCTCATTGTCACAAAGAAGTGGGATTTTGGTCATTTTGTAGCCATAGTCTTGAAGGGTTTGTTTCATCCAAAGGAGTTGAGCACAACACGAGCCGGCGGCTATGTACTCCGCCTCGGCGGTGGATAGGGCAATGGAGTTTTGCTTCTTGGAGGCCCAAGAAACTAGAGACCGTCCAAGGAATTGACAAGTCCCCATTGTGCTCTTGCGGTCAACCTTACACCCGGCATAATCGGAATCGGAATATCCAATTAGCTCAAATTAACAACCCTTAGGGTACCAAAGACCGAAATTAGGAGTGTGCACCAAATATCTTAGAATTCTCTTAACGGCAATAAAATGACATTCTTTAGGTGCCGCTTGAAAACGAGCGCACATGCACACACTAAGCATAATATCCGGTCTAGATGCACAAAGGTAAAGAAGAGATCTAATCATGGAGCGATATACCTTTTGATCCACCGGTTTGCCGTTGTCGTCGAGGTCGAGATGCCCATTAGTTGGCATTGGAGTCTTGATGGGCTTGGCTCCCTCCATCTCGAATTCTTAAGAATGTCCTTGAGATACTTGGATTACGAGATGAAGGTTCCATCCTTTTGTTGTTTGACTTGAAGCCCGAGGAAGAAGGTGAGCTCCCCCATCATTGACATCTCGAACCTCCTAGTCATTATCTTACTAAACTCTTCACTAAAATAGGGATTAGTAGAGCCAAAGATTATGTCATCGACATAAATTTGGCACACAAATAAATCACTCTTGAATTTCTTAGTGAAGAGAGTAGTGTTGGCTTTGCCTATTTCAAAGCCATTTTTTAGTAGAAAGTCGCGAAGACATTCATACCAAGCTATAGGGGCTTGCTTGAGCCCTTAGAGCGCCTTATGAAGCTTGTAGACATAGTTTGGATTTTGGGGATCTTCAAACCCGGGCAGTTGCTCCACATATACCAACTCAGAGATTGGTCCATTGAGAAACGCACTCTTGACGTCCATTTGATAAAGTCTGAAATCATGGTTAGCGGCATAAGCTAATAAAATTCGAATGGACTCAAGGCGAGCAACCGGCGCAAAGGTTTCACCGAAGTCGAGGTCCTCGACTTGAGTGAACCCTTGAGCCACTAACCGTGCTTTGTTGCGAGTAACGACTCCATTTTCGTCTTGCTTGTTGCGGAAGACCCATTTGGTGCCGATGACGTTTTGTTTGGGTCTCTCCACTAATGACCATACTTGATTGCGGGTGAAGTTGTTCAACTCTTCTTGCATGGCCATCACCAATCCGGATCACCAAGTGCATCCTTCCACCCTGATTGGCTCCAAAGACGAGACAAAGGAGTAATTCTCACAAAAGTTAGCTACCCGAGAGCGAGTGGTTACCCCTCTTTGGATATCACCCAGAATGTTGTCGACGGGATGATCTCTTTGCACGGTGTGGTGAATTCTTGGATGGTGCACCGAGGGGACTTGAGCTCGCACGGTGTCTCTTGGCTCACTAGTGCCCTCGGCATCGATCCCATCCACTCGTGCTAGATCGTCCTCTTGATCAACTCTTGTGCTTGGAGGCGTCGCCTGAGTGGAAGGAGCTTGTTCGGTCCCTCTTTGCTCTTCCGACTCTTCTAGCGGCCTCACTTCTCCAATTGCATTTTTCTCGATGTCGTGTCCCGTGACTCCTTCACCTAGCATCTCAAGCTCAACTTACTCCGCTTGGGAGCCATTAGTTTTATCAAATGTCACATCTCTCGTGGTTTCAACAATTCCGGAGACTTTGTTGAAAACACGATAGGCGTGAGCATTTGACTCATATCCGAGTAGAAATCCTTCATCCACTTTAGGAGCAAACTTGGATGAGCGAGGTCTCTTACTCAATATAAAACATTTGCAACCAAAAACACGAAAGTAGGAGACATTGGGTTTGTTACCGGTGAGGAGTTCATATGCCGTCTTTTTTAAGAAGTTTGTGGAGGTAGAGGCGATTTAGCGCATGACAAGCGGTGTTCACCGCCTCGCCCAAAGATGTCCGGGGTCTTGTATTCATCTAGCATAGTCTTGCCATCTCGACAAGAGACCGGTTCTTCCTCTCCACTACTCATTTTGAGGTGGATCATATGGAGCGGAGAACTCGTGCTTAATCCCCTCATATAAGGAATTCCTCCATTGAGTATTCTTGAACTCCCCATTGTCGCTTTAACTTTCTTGATCTTGAGCTCGAACTCGTTTTGGGCCCGCTTTGCGAATTTCTTGAAAATCCCTTGGGTTTCACTCTTATCTTGCAAAAAGAACACCCAAGTGAAGCGAGAAAAATTATCAACAATTACGAGCCCATATTTGTTGCCTTCGATGCTTAGGTAGGCCACGGGACCGAAAAGATCCATATGAAGTAGTTCTAATGGCCTTGAGGTAGTCATGACGTTTTTCGCGGGGTGTGGGTTCCCAACTTGCTTTCCGGCTTGACAAGCGCTACACACACGGTCTTTCTCAAATGTGACATTAGATAGTCCGAGGATGTGTTCCCTTTAGAAGATTCGATAAGTTCCTCATCCCGCATGGGCTAGCCTTCGATGCCAAAGCCACCCATTGAGGATTTTGCTATCAAGCAAGCCTCCGGGTTCACTTTATCTAGGTCAAAGTCCACTAGATAAAGATCTCCCTTCAACCTTCACTTGAATGCGACGGAATTATCATCTCTTCTAAAGACGGTTACATTCTCGTCGGTAAATCAAACAATTATAGCGGGCAATTTGCACAATTGAGACAACCGATAATAGATTGTAGCTTAAGGACTTGACGAGAAGAACATTAGAGAGAGATAGATTGTTGGAGATGGCAATTTTACCTAATCCATTACTTTCCTTTACCATCGTCTCCAAAGACAATATTGGTCGTGATCTCCTCCATTCTCATCAAGAGTTGCAAACATACTCCTCTCTCCCGTCATGTGGTTGGTGCACCCGCTGTCAACAATCCAACTCGATCCACCGAAGGAGTATGGCCTACAAAAAGGATTAAGCTTTGGGATTTAGGTATCCAAACTTGTTTGAGTTTGGGTCCTTTAACATTAGCCATCGAGCGCCTTGGGCACCCACACAAGCCCTGTACTCCTCATAATAATCACCAATAAAATGAGCAATCACTTTACACGGTGATCCGTGGTAATCTCATATGACTCATAGTACAGTTTTTCTGGTCGGGCCTCCTACAGTCGTCTTGGTCTATCTGGGTTAGCTGGTCGGAACTCCAACCGTTAGGGTCGGAGCCTCCTACCGGACTCTCGGTATGCCGGAGAGAGCCGGCCGGAACTCCGGCCTGATGGTCGGAACCTCCGACTGGCCTTCTCGGTCTGGCCGAGAGGCATGGTCGGAACCTCCGGAAACTATGGTCGGAGCTTCCGGCCCCAGACTGACCAAGGAATTTTTTACCTCCTTGGCTTGCGACGTAGCTCCTTCTTTCACAAAGTCAAACATTGCTTCCCATTGACTATAGTCCTTCTGGATGGTCTACTTTCATGGAGAGATAACCCAAGACCATAGCCGTTCTTGTTGGAGTGGGTAGTGAGGGTTTTGTAGAGGGCATCCTTGGATTGAAATGTTTTTCAAATATCAAACTTTTCCAAGGTGCCCACCCGCTCATTCTCCTTTTTGAGCGTCTCCAAAGTTTTAAGGTTAGTAGCATATGCATCCAAATCATAATTATAGCATTTCGCACAACCGTTGCTTGTGGAGGCATTAGAGATCTTGGTGGCCTCATTAGAGGTAGAGGCGCTATTCCAAAGAGTGTCAAATTGCACCTCAAGAGCCTTGTGATTTTGGTCCACTTTCACAAGATTCTCTTGAAGTGATTCATTCATACTCTTTAGATTAGCCATTGAGTTATCGACCGAAGAAAACTCTTTGGTCAATTCCTCAACCTTCTCCATCTCCTTAGCCAAGTTCTCCTCTAGGGTAAGGTTTCTCTCCTTCTCAAGGATGAGCAAGTCCTCTTGCCGTTCGAGGGACTTCTCTTTGCACTCCAATGCCTTCATAAGCTTTGCCAATTGTGACATGGCCGGCTTGCTAAAACCCTTAAGCATCTCGTCCATATCATCCTCACTTTCATCATCACTAGAGTCATCATCATCAATTGGAGGAGATTTGGATGTTGAGGTTACCTTTCGCCCTTGTGCCATGAGGCAAGTGGGCTCATAGTGATCGTCGTCGCTCAAGTTGTCGAAGAGACGTTCTTCGAAGCCCAACGATGACTTAATAGCAATTGTGACAACCCCTCCTTCATCACTTTCTTCCTTGTCGTCGTCCTCATCATTGGAGAACCACTCATCTCCAATGTGAGCACGCCTGGTCTTCTTCTTGACCACCTTGGACTTGCCACCCTTGTTCTTGAGCTTGGAGCAATCAGCGATAAAGTGGCCATACTCCTTGCATTCGTAGCACGCCCGCTTGGATTGCTCCTTCCTTTGTCGTCCTCCTTCTTGTCCTTGCCAAAACCGCCTCGACGAAGGAAGTGCTTAAACTTCCTCACCACAAGAGCGAAGTCTTCATCTTCATTCTCGGAGTCGCTTGGGGCTTACTCCTTCTTTGCCTTCAAAGCAACTTCCTTGTTCTTGATGATTGCGGCATTCTTGGCAAGTTGCTTGACTTCCTTGGCTTCCTCTTCGAGTAGCTCATGTGATATGATCCTTGAGAGAACGTCGCTTGGGGTGAGTCTCTTGAAGTTCTTCATCTCCCGGATGAGAGTCACCAAGGTGGGGTTCCTTGGGGCGATCGCGCGGAGAAGCCTCTTGACCACCACATGATCGGTCATGTCTTCACACCAAGACCACGGATCTTGTTGACAATGACCATCATGCGATCGTACATCTCTTGTGGTGTCTCGTTGTCTTCCATCACAAACCGTCCAAGTTGCCCCTCAAGCAACTCGATCTTGGACTCTCGTACGCCGGGGGATCCTTCATGCGCTAATTGAAGTGTATCCCAAATCTCCTTGGCCTCCTCGAGTTGGTCCACCTTGTTGAATTCCTCGGGGCTCAAGGAGTTGAGGATGACGCTTGCGGCTTGAGCATTGCGGTGAATAAGAGCCTCTTGAGCCGGTGTAGGCTCCTCTCCTTCCTCCGGAGCATCCGTCACACCTGTGCACACAATTTTCCAAACACTTGGATGCAACGAGTTTAGATACAATTTCATCTTGTGCTTCCACGCGCTATAGAAGGTCCGTCAAAATGGGGAGCGCGTCCGGAAGGCACAGAGATGAATTGCTGAGGAGGAGGGATAAACTTGTTGTAGTCAAGGTCAAAAGCAGCCCCCTTTCTTCCACCCGACTTGCTAGTCGAGCCATCTCCGTCTCCTAGAACTCCGGTAGAATCAACCACCTTCTCGGTCGACATCTTTGGATCAACTCCAAGCGGTTAAGCTTCTTTAGGAGTTTAGGCTCTGATACCAATTGAAAGCCCGTTGATGTCGCCTAGAGGGGGGGTGAATAGGCGTTCCTGAAAAATTCTCCAAAAGCAGCGGTAAAATACTGGTAGGAACCTCCGACCAAAATGGTAGGAGGTTCCGACCGGTTCTCTCGGTCTGGCCGAGAGGGCTAGTCGGAGGTTCCGGCCTAGAACGCCGGAAGTTCCGACCCTAGGGTTCAGACTCTACCAATATACTTCTATAAAGGATAAATCTGACAGAGATCAAGTAAAGTGCAAGTAATGGAGTAAGAGATAAATGCTGGCAAGTTAATATACAAAATGAGGCAATAACGAGAAAAGACAACGGAGGCACAAAGATTTTTTCCGAAGTTCGGATCACAAAGATCCTACGTCTCCGTTGAGGAGCTCCAAAGAGCTGGGTCTCAATTGACCTCTTTCCTCACCAAGTAACCACAAAGATCAAACTTGGTTTCCACTAGAATTTATCTCTTTTCCTTGCGGAGGTGAGATGAACCTTCACAAACTTTTCCGGGACAATCCACAACAAAAGGAAGCTCGCGGGAGACGCCTAACCGTCTAGGAGGTTTCCCTCCAAGAGAAATAAGCCCCAAGCAGCCAATCCGCGACCTCCACAAGTGCACAAGATCGTCCTAGCCTTCTCTCAACAAAATTCACCCAATTTCCCACTATATCCTCACAAGAATCACAAAGAATGCACTAGGATTAGTTGGGAGAGCTCAAAGCACCTTAGGAGAGGCTAGGGAACAGTTGGAACGAAATGGAATGCATCAGCAACGGCTAGAATCCAAGTTTGGGTTCTATAGGACATGGCTTACGTCACATAGCCGTTACTCACAGATTTTGGCCCGGAGGTTCCGACTCGGAGGATCGGAACCTCCGGCCAACACTTAGAGTGTGGCCGAAGGGCCTGGTCGGAGCTTCCGGCCTTGTAGGTCGGAACCTCCGACCCTGACACTGAAAATAGCCCACCCAAGTGTATGTGTTGTGCCAAAGTGATGAACTCTCAGCTATTTGGAACTTAAGCACTTGAGTGGTCTTGGAACACTGCTTGCAACCCCACTTGATAGAACGGTTTTCCTACGACTCCAAAGAAAATTCAAATGAACTTAAAATAAACTCCGAGTCGCTTCGCCGTTTTGCATCATGTCTTTGTGGGGGGTCTCCATGCACCACACTAAGCAACCTAGGACTAATTCTCTGCACAAATCTTGATAAACTCATTAGTCCCTTAACCGCTTTGTCATTAATCCACCAAAACCTACTTTGGGGATAGATGCACTTTCAGGAGACGCTCGGCTACATGCACAAATTACCGAGGGGGGATATACATCACCGAAGGTTTATATACCACACGTGGAAATTATTTCTTAATTACGGTACTCAATAGCTTACTTTAATATTTAGAGTACTATTACTTGAGTTCTCGATATATTTGTATATATACTTTAAACTATAAAATGCAATACAAGTTAGGTTCATGATATGTTATCCGAATTAGTTGATTTGTAATCTGAACGTAGTCATTTAAGATGAATTGATGGTTGTAGGAGTATAGGGGCAGCAGACTTGTGATGCTAAAATAGGTCTTTCTGCTATTAAGACCATATAAAAAAAACTTGGACGTATATAAACCATTTCTATTTTTAAGAGTTGTGTACATTTTCACTAATTGTTTCATGGTTTGTACTTTTGACAAAGGATCGATTTTCAAGAGAAATGGAAAGAAAATATGGACCAAACTGGCAAGTTGAGAAGCCTGACTTAGTGTAACACCCCGGTTATTGAGCCATTAAAAACTATTTTAATAACATCATAATTTTTTAAAAAAATTGGATCTTTGTATGTGATTAAGGACCTAGGTGCCAAAGATCTCAAATCCTTCCCTTGTGACCCCAAAAACAAAATTCCCCTATCCAAAATTCGTTGAATAATTAAATTCCTAAATCCTTCCCAAATTCCATTCAAAAATCCACATTCAAAATATCGGGGTTCGAATTTTGTAGTTCAAAATTCCCTCTGAAGCCCTCCATTAAAATTATGCTTATTTTGATCCTTCCAAATATTCAAATATCCGTCAAAAACCTCTTTTCAAAAATATCAAAATCCTAGCCAAGAAGCCCCTCCTTAAAACCCTCAGATATTATTTGGGGACAAGAATCAATTTTAAGCTCAAATATTCCTTCCAAATTTTCAAATACCTCTCAAATAAAAATCCCTAAAAAATACCAAAGATCACTATGCAAGTTGGGCCGTCCCTCCTCTTTTCTTCTCCCTGACCCGATCGGCCTCCTCTTCCTTTCCCTCCTTTCACTGGCCCAGCATCCTGCTCCCTCTCTCCTCTCGCGCATCGCCATGCTGGCCAGTGGCCCACTCGCGAGCGCCTCGTGCAGCGGCCGCCCCAGCACCGCCCGCGCGAGTGCCCGCCTATCTGTCCCTCTCCTCAGGCCCACTTGCCAGCCTCTGGATTCCCGGCGAACACCTGCTTCTTTCTCCCTGCGTGGTCATCCCTCTCCTCTTGCTCTCTCCCGCACGAGAACCATGTGCTCAACAAAAATCCTAAGACACGGAAAAATATCTCCCCTCCACGTCTCCTCCGCGTCTGGCACCAAAGGCAACATTGCCTCTCTCCATCCCGTCCCATCTCCCTACTGCTGCATCCCACTCTTCCGCCCCTCCGGCCGACATGGTCACCATGCCTCCCAGCCGTCTTGTCCCATCCAAGCGAGCTCACCGCGCCACCAGAGTCAAACCGCACGCGCGTGTTCGCCGTTCCATCGCATCGCCATCCCCTCTGCCTCCTCCTCTCCTCTCTGGCAACAACACGGCGTAGCGGATGACGCTGGCCATAGCCACGCCACTGCGTCCCATCGCATCGTCCAGCTGTGCCTTGCTGCCACTGAGCTACACCGTCTCTTCGCCGTCGTTTTGCGTCGTCCTCGCCTATGAATAGGCCCCAACCCCTCACCATCACCGCACTCCTCTCAGCCACGCTCGCCATGCCCCGCATCGATCTCGAGGCCGGCAAGCCGCCGCCATTTTTTTCCCTCTCCAGTGAGCTCCTTCCCCATTTCTTCCTTCTGTCTAACCTGAACACTTGAAGCCCTCGAAACCCTCCCTCCCTCAGCCGCCGCTCCTCGCCTTTGGTGACCAAATGATGTGCACGGCCGAACTCCCTCCTCGCCGCTGGCCGCCGCCATGCCTCCATTCCTTCGTTCGAGCCGTTCATCGCCTTTACCACCTTCGTTGATAGCCTTCGACGTGCTCTGCTGCCTCCCGCTTGCCGTTGCTCGCCGGCAGCTCTCAGACGCTGTGCGCTGTTCAATCTCCAGGCCGGCCTCCCTCTCGGCCATCCGACGTGGCGGCCACGTCCACCCGCCTGGCCCCACCACATTAACCCAATGACATGTGCGCCCATGTAATTAGAGCACAGTAACACTTTCCTTATCTATATCCCATTCTCACTGACATGTGGGCCTTTCGCGTAATTAATCACGTTTCAAATTAACACCTCACCGACAAGTGGACCTCACCACCCTAAACCCCTCGGGGCGCCCCGGCCGCCTCATGGGCCGTCTCAGTAAGGCCCATAGGTCATTGGCACTGTCCGGTTCCGCCTTCTCCTTCCTTGGGTCGAAGCCCATTGGACCGGCCTACTAGGGCATCGTCCTAGGCCTCTCTCTCTCCTCCCTCGGTGGACTCAGTCCATGGTGACCATAGAACCAATGCCCTCTCCCTTCCACTGACTAAGGGCCCCACTTGTCAGCCGAGGAATATTCTCAGAAATAATCCTTTTCTAATTCAAATAAATCACTTTCTATATTTAGAAAATCATTTAAACTTCAAAAATTTATATATCCTAATCCATAACTCCGATTGACCCCGTTCAAGTCTTCAAATTTTTCTAAAATTAAGATATACCTAATGGCACTATTAGTTATTAATAATAGTATTTTATTTTTAGGTTTTTGTGTGGTTTTCTCTCTTTGCACATAGTTGACAACGATGGGAATTATCTCGGACCTCAGATTTCAAAAATTTTGAGGACGAAGATTAAGGCAAGTCACTCTTTGATCATATTGCTCCTAGTTTACAAAATATTTTATTTGCAAAAAAAAATTGCAGTATCGGTGTGCACATTAAATTGACCGGCCTCAGTTTGCATGACAAGCCGATAGACCTCCTTAGTAGTTGCAATGTTCCATAGGCCTTGATACCCTATCCTTTGTTGCTCCACCCCCTAGGGTACCTCAACATCCATGCTTTCCGAGCATGGATATCGACGGTCCAGCCCGACTCACTCTTGTTTGTCGACATGGTAAAATAGGGCGTGATGCAAAGTGATCGCCTGTGTGGTAGTGCTTCGTATTTGCATATAAGTACCGATTCCTTAGAAAATTCCATCCGAGCATATCACACTGCGACCGCACGGGTGGTATGGCACATCTCTAGCCAAGTAATTACTAGATCTAGGATCGTCAGGTTGCTAACAGAAGAGGTGTTGCTAGAGTGCCAAGAGGGCGATATACCCGCTACTCTGGGTACAGGAAATGGGTTTCCTGGTACTTGGTCTGGGACTCTTCTATAGGGCAATAGACTATCCTGGGCTTGCTTTCGAACGGTCTTGTCACGAACCTCCGCACTTGGCCAATGTGGGTACAAAGTGCACCATTTACAAAGGTTATGAACTGTTCGAACAGCCGTGCCCACGGTCATGGGCGAATGTGAAGTGATTCCTCTAGCATAGATTTGTTTGCCAGTGATTTACCAAAGTGCTTTGTGGTATGGGAATCATCACCAGAATTAGCCTTATTGGCTGATGGATGATCTGAGCGGTTTGAAATGGGATTGTGTGGCCCGGGATTAGACTCTGTTGCTGAGTAGGGATCCAACTATGGGATAAGTTTTGTGAATGGTCTATATGTAAAATACGTTTTAAAAAGAGCTAAAATGTCAAAAATCTAGCATGCGTCCCGCCGACGGGTAGGTGCCACATCGACAACAGAAAAAAGGACTTCATGCGCCTTGTGTTTGTCCACCAACGTTGGCCACAATGACCCCAGCTACCCTGGCAGGCCCCAGAAGTGCTGGCCACAGCCACGGTTGCGCTCGTAGGTTGCAGCGAAGGTTCCCAACCCTGATCATTGAGACGACTAAACAAACAAATGATAACAACATATTTGATAAAAATGTATTTTATCTATAACATATTATGATAATGTATGTTTAGTTTTATCCGTAGCAAAGCATGGATAGTTTGCTAGTAAGTAGAGAATTGTGGCTACTACAGAATTGCTAAATCATATTGCCCCATCAGTACTGATTGAGAAAAACCCAGCATTAATAGGGCATTTCCTGTCCACACCAGGCCCATACCCTATGTGGGCAAGAACCGGCACCGATGAAACTACATCAGTGCCAGTTCTTGTACCTAACCGGTACTAATTATGGGGAGACGATTAGTGCTGGTCTATATAACTAGCCAGCGTTGATATCCTACTCATCAATGCCGGTTCGTTGCTATAATCGACACTAATAAAAATTTTTAGTGGTAAAATTTTCAAATTTGGATCGGAGTTATCAGCCACTAATAAGTATCTCATCAATGCCGGTTCTAGCTACGAATCGGCACTGATGACCCGGACCATATTAGTGTCGGTTTTGGATATGAACACAACTTTTTCATACGAACTTGAATTGACACAAATTTTATGTGAAAATTGTACCTCTCTATGAGACCTACAATTTTGTAGTTGATAACCTTTTCATTTGAAGTCTTTTAGATGCTCAAATCCGTGATTCAAATCTCGGTTAGGAAGGCTCAAAAGGAAAAATATCCATTTGCTAATAGCATTGATGTTTAGGTGAGGAGGTAAAGGTGAGTGCACGCAAGGGAGAAATCTCGGGTTCGAATCCCCATCATGACAAGGTAGCAATTGGTATATATAATGTGTAATGATGGGAGTAGTATTCAAAAATATTTTGTGGTTTTTTCTAGTCCAAATTTTAAATTTGGATCTCAATTATCAGTGCCAGTTGTAGCCATGAACCAGCACAGATGAGGTCCCATTTGAAATCAGCACTAATGACTCCCCTTCATCAGTGCCCAAAGTTAAGGCCCTGTTGGGGAACCAACACTAAAGACATTTTCTCTAGTAGTGCTCAATGAGATATGTAACTTTCTTGTTGACAACTTTTTCAATGAGATCGTTTACCTGTCTGAATATGGGTTAAAAGTGCTCAAATTTATTTGGATAAAACGGTTTTTTGAATTATTCAAACGACTTCGGATGGAGACAAAGTTGTAGAACACAACAAGATCTACAACTTTGTAGTTGACAACCTTTTTAATTGAACCCACCTAAAGTGTCAAATGCGTATTAGTTTCAGACGGCAATAATGAAAAGAATAGTAGGCGTCATATAGACAAGAAATGTTTGATAGGTAAGATGGTGAGGACACTATGTGTGGAGAGAGGGGTCCTAGGTTTGAATCCCATATACCTATGTGCATGTAATTTGTTTGAAAAGTCAGGTGACTTATAACACGCAATCATGCATAGATAGCTCGTAAAACATGAAACGCCTAGAAAAAGACCAGGACTAAGCTATCACTTACAATTCATGCCATGTATCGGCAATGATAGGTGGCATTAGCGCCGGTTGGAACCCACGGTGATGCCAGTTAGGGCACTCTCAATGAGAGTTTTATTCTTATTAAATAGAGTGTCATATCAATATTTTTGACTGATATGGCAAGGGATTAATGAAGATATATATAAAATAAATTTCATCTAGATGAAACCATATATACATTGTTTTCCATGTAGTTCTCTCTTGCATGTATGTCTATGAAACAATAAAAATTAAGACAATGTATTATATTGGCTATTTTCAACCAGTAACTGAATGTATTATTGCTTACGTGGCACTCTTAGGAACATAAAAATAAAACATCCCATTAGGAATGGCCTTAACGTAAAGCGATTACACATTTTTCCCTAGTGGTTGCATGGAATAAAAAAGTATTTGCTGCAAAAATACTAGTTGTTGCGTCTAGCTGGTTTTTTAACACAAGATTGAGGGAGGGATTGATTCATGTACTCCATCTATCCTAAAATAAATTGATTCATACCATCCAAGAAATTTAGCAGGGACAAAAAAAGACCAGTATGCACCTTATTAATAGAAAAGCAGTATGGGTGGGTGGATAGGTGAGGGAGGTTGAAGGAAAAAAAAACTTCTTCGATAATGGTTAGTAAAAGGGTGAAAATCAAATTATTTTAGAACAAGTTTTAAATCCTAGAAATTAGTTTATTTTGGGACCAATGGTGCTGTCAATTCAATCCTCTTGCAACAGCCCATAACGCAATAGGTATTAGGCCCATCCGGCCCATTAAGTCCCACCAGCCCAAGTCCCGAGTACCAACCCACACAGCTCCAGCTAACTACCATGGCCGCCGCCACCCGCACATGCAACATGCGAACTCGACCACTCTTGTGCCGCTACCTAGCAATTCGGCGAGTGACATGTCGAATGACAGCAGCATGGCTGCATGGGCAGGGCATGGCGCGGCGTGTCAGAGCTCACCCCACAGCCACCCACCGCGCTCGACGAGGGCCCAGCCGACGGCGAGAGCTTGACGCGTGCCTCGTGGGCCGTAGCTTCGTTTGGCTCCGTATATGCCGGCGTCGAGGGAACATGAGGACGGCCGGGTATCATGCATGGTCATCCGGTTGTGTTTTTCTTACAGCATTTTGTAGGCAACTGATTGGCTCAAGTGATCAGTTTGTGGCGTTCTTCGTATCATACCCAAGGTTGATTCAGATTTTGTAAATCGAAGGCGCACAGGTGATGTATTGCAGGAGCAAACGAAATTTTCCCATTCAAAGTTCACCAAAATGAGCTGCAACGCCATTTGGAGCTGTACAAGAATTTCCCTAACCGAAGCTAGCTAGGCACTTATCAAAATCCTACTCCTCCTTCCCCTTGCCAAATCACTGAATCCACTACTACACCAGCAGCAATGTTCATGCTCATGTTCATGTCACCCTTGCTGGTTCCCGGGCTTGATGAGCGGCTGCTGCGAGATCTTGCCCCACTCCTCGGGAGGGCACTTCACCTCCTTGAGGAAGGCCACCACCTCCTTCATGGTGGGCCGCTCCGCCGGCGCCGGGTTCACGCAGAAGATGGCAATGCCCAGCGTCTGCAGCATCTCCTGGACCAGCTGGTCCGGCATGCCGCGCAGCTTCGGGTCCAGGATGTTCACTGCCGGCTCGTAGCTCCCCATCTTCTTCTTCGCCCACTCCACAATGTGGAGGGAGTCCCCCACCACCGGCTCCACCGCGCTCCGCCCGCTCAGGATCTCCAGCAGCACCACGCCGTAGCTGTACACGTCGCTCTTCTCGGTTATTTTCGTGGTGTAACCGTACTCTGAAATGAGGAAATGTATGTCAAGATAAATTTCCTGTATGATTTAACAAACCAAACATGGTTTTGGGCCAAGCATTTCAAGCAACAGTGTCTAAGTCAACATGCTTCAATGGACATAGATGCTTGTGATTTCAGAAACTTGTACACATTTGTAAGTATAATGGCAGTTAATAGCTAGTCAGACCGATCGGTTTCACCTGCTTAAACTACAAGCAATCCACTAGTCATGGTCATGGAATCAGAGCAAGGTTAAGATTACTAGAAGCAACTGCAGGTCAAAGATTCTTTCTTATAGATAACAGCATTACCCAAAGAGTCATTAAGCCATGGCATTAACTGTTGCTGGTCTTGTACACTAAGTACTATAGATATCTAGATTTTGAAGAAAAAAGAGCACGTAGATAAATACTCGAAGTAGAAATGACTTGCCTGGAGCAATGTATCCATAAGAACCGGCGATGCGTGACATGGCATGATGATAATTGGGGGAGTTCATCAGCTTGGCCAGCCCAAAGTCAGCCAAGTACGCCTCATACTTAGAATCAAGCAGTATGTTGTTGCACTTGACATCCCGATGGAGTATCGCTGGGACGCAGTCATGGTGCAGATAGGCCAACCCTTGTGCTGCGCCGACAGCGATCTTGTACCGGGTATCCCAGTCAAGGCTCCTGTTATCCTTCAGGAGCTGTTGCAGATTACCATTGGGAATGTAGTTGTAGAGCAAGAGCTTAACAGACTTGTTTGAGCAGTAACCAAGCAGCTTGACGATGTTCCGGTGCCTGATGTGCCCCAATATCTGAATCTCAGCAGCGAACGCGTCGATCGGCTCCTCCTTCGATGTCTTCCAAAGTTTCTTCACGGCGATGATCTCCCCATTTGGCATTTCAGCTCTGTACACAACACCTGAGCAACCTTTGCCAATTACATTTTCATCTATCAGACACTCCAAGATGTTATCAACGCTGAAGTTCAGCTTCTGGAATGGTGTAAACGTCCATGGGTGTGAGAAGTCATCGCCACCCACAACCGACAAGCTCATCGCCTTCTTGCCTGCAAGTGTTCTGCTTCTGTTGATCAGGATCCAGACCACAACAAGCAACAACGTGATTGATCCCAGAACGGCACAGACAAGGATCACAGTCTTGACGGTCTTCAGTGCTGTCCGGCGAACCATGTCGGACGCACAAGTGTGCCCGTCATAGGACTCACATAGGTTGGGGTTGTCAACGTAGGAGCTCGATGACAATGTCTTGAAGAATGGCGTCACCGGGATGGCACCGGAGAAATTGTTGTACGAAATGTTGAGAGAAGTCAGGCTGGTGAGCGCGCTCAGCACCGAGATGCTGCCATACAAGCCATTGCTAGACAGGTCAAGTGACTGCAGCTGTGTCAAGCTGGACATCTCGTCTGGCAGCTCTCCGGTGAACTTGTTTGAACTGAGGTCAAGGCTAATGCTCAGGCTCGACAGCGCACCCATCTCCGGCGGTATCGGACCAGAGAAGCTGTTGTTGCTCAGCTCCAGCATGGTCAGCTTCTGAAGATTTCTAATCGACTTTGGCAATGGCCCAGACAGCATGTTGCCACTGAGGATGAGCTTGTTGAGGTAGCTGAAGTTGCCGAAGCTCGCCGGTATCTCGCCAGTGAGCTTGTTCATGCTCAGGTCGAGCTGCTCCAGGTTCATGAGCTCACCGAACTGCGGCGGGATGACCCCCGTGAAACTGTTGTTGTGGACGTCGAGCAGCTCCAGCACCGTGATGTTGGCGAGCTCGGCGGGGAGCGCGCCGGTGAACTTGTTGGAGTAGAGGTCCAGGAACACCAGGTTCTGCAGCTTGCCCATCTCCCTGGGTATCTCGCCGGCGAGCTGGTTCTCGCCGAGCCGGAGCCGAACCAACGACGCGCAGTCGGCGACGATCGGCGGGAGCTTTCCTGAGAGCGCGTTCCCGAGCAGCAGCAGCTTGCTGAGCTTCTGCAGCGCAAACACCTCGTCGGGGATGCCGCCGGCGAGGCGGTTCTTGGACAGGTCGAGCGCGTACAGCTCGGTGCAGTTGCCCAGCGACGGCGGTATCGTGCCGGACAGCGCGTTGCCCCAGAGGAACAGCACCTGCAGCGCCTTGAGCTCCCCGAGCTGCGGCGGGATCGCGCCGGTGAGGCCGTTCTTGTCGAGCTGAAGCGCCGTGAGGCTGCTGCAGTTGCTCAGCTCCGGCGGGATACGCCCCGTGAGCTGGTTGTCCGACAGGTGCAGCTGCTCGAGCGCGCCGAGCAGGCCGAGCGCCCCGGGCACCTCGCCGGTGAGCCGGTTGCCGGACAGATCGAGCACGACCAATGCCGAGCAGTTGGACAGCTCCGGCGGGATCCTGCCGGACAGGGCATTGCCCCAGAGCAGCAGGCTGGTGAGCTTCTGCAGCCTCCCGAGCTCCGGCGGTATCGGCCCGGTGAGCTTGCTCATGTGGAGGTACAGGTTGCGCAGCTCGGCGCAGCCGCCGAGCGCGGCGGGCACGGGGCCGGACACGCCGGTGTCGTACAATGCCAGCGTCTGGAGGTTGACGAGGTTACCGAACTCCTCTGGGATGGCACCGGACAGAGCGGTGGCGGCGGCGCCGAAGACAGTGAGGTTGGAGAGCGCGCCGAGGGAGGCAGGGATGGGCCCCGACAGCGCCGGGTTGCCGCCAACGCGGAACTGCTGGAGCGCGGTGAGCGCGCCCAGCGACGCCGGGATGGTGCCGTTGAGGAGGTTGTCCTGGACGCAGAGCACCTGGAGCGCGGAGAGGTTGGCGAGGGAGCGCGGGATGGCGCCGGTGAGGCGGTTGGAGTTGAGGAGCAGGTACTGGAGCCCCGATAGCGCGCCGAGCGCGTCGGGGATGTCGCCGTAGAGCGCGTTCGACGAGAGGTCCAGCACGCGGAGCGCTGCGAGCGACGAGTACGACGGCGGGATGGTCCCGGAGATGTTGCAGGTGGAAAGGTTGAGCAGCTGGAGCGACGACAGCGAGGCGAGCTGCGGCGGCAGCGACGAGAGGTTGACGAAGGTGTTGGGCAGCGACAGCGACACCACCCGGCTCTGCGGCGAGCACGTCACCCCCTGCCACGAGCACGGCGTCGCGGCGGAGGGGTCCCACGACGGTAGCACCGGCGACGGCGCCGGCAGCAGCGACAGCAGCGCCTTCCCGTCCGCAGACAGCGCCGCGGCCGGCCGGACCGCCGCCACCCCCAACAGCACCACCAGCACAGCCGCGGCGACCTCCAAGAACCGGGCGCCCCGGTGCGCCATTACCCCGACGATCAAGAAACCACAAGAACCAAAAAATAAAAAAGAATAAAACTTGCCCCCTCCCCTCTAATCTAAAGCCGCGAGGGCGAGCTCACGACATGAGAGAACCTTGCTTGCTAATGAGAAGAGGCCAAGTTCGCCTGATGGCGAGGCATGTGGAAGCAAATACTAGCGCGTGAGGAAACCGCGAGGCAGGGAGACGACGAAGAGGAAGAAGAAGAAGAAGAAGAAGCAGCTTGCTTTGAGCTGGAGTTGCTTAAGCCTCACCCCAACTCGCATATGGAGGCGAGGAGATCGATCGGCCGGGAGAGGAGAGAGGCGTTGCTGCCACTGTCACTGCCGCTTCTGCTCGCTGCTGCTCCTCACTGTCTTCACTTCTCCGGCAGTAATGTTTTGCTCTGCCTAAACCCCCCTTGATTTGGGTTAAAACCTCGGTCGATTTGGTCTTATCTTCGGGTCTCGGGGTTAGAGGAGTATTTAATGGGGGTCTATGAGCTATGATATGAGAGGTCGTCTCATCTAGGTCAGGGCCTAGGCCTAGCTAAAGGTTGCCGCTGCACTGCACTGCTGCTGATGAGTGTGTTTAGTGTTTATACTAGTTTGTTTAATTGGAGGCTTTGGGCACTTGCTGCTTGGACTTTTACTGCTAGTGTGAGTTTTCTTTCTTTTCTTGCGAGAACAAGTAAGCCACCTCGTGAGTGTGCTTTGGAAGGATTTATAAAGGCGTGTTCTGTTAATTTAATTACTGGCAGCAAAAGGGGAAAAAGAACTTCAGCTGAAAGTTGCGGTTTTTCTTGTACTACTATCTCAGCATAAACTCGTTGTTGTTGGGGTTTTTTTAGTTGCGAAAAGGTTTATTTGAAAAAAATGAGGGTTTATTTTTGAAATTTGAAGAAAAGTTTAAAAATAACAAAAATTAAGGAAAAAGAAAGGGCGAGCAATAGATAGGGTTGTTTCATGTTCTTAATGAATAAGTGATTTCACAATCTAAAACACATATGCTCGCTAGAATGTGGTGCTCATGTAGTTGCACTCTCCAACAACGTGGCAATGGTTGGTATTCATGAAGAAGGCAGCATTCATATTACCTAAATCCTATATTTGTATAATGCTGAAGTATCCTTAGGTTCTATGAAGACAAAAGTTTTTTTAGTCCTACTAGATTGACGTACAAAAATAACACATTATGTAAATATATGGTGTTGTGGAATTTACTTATCATGCAATTTTTTGAGCACTACATGCTCTCTCTCCCCCTACCATCATATGAAAAATGGAATGCAGCCATACAAGTTATAGGCAACACCGACGAGAACGATATAGTTGGCTATAAATAGGGTAGCTTGTTGTATATATGCAGTTGAGGCTTAGCATGAATACTATGATGTTCGTGTATATAGGGAGAATATGCAACAAAGACAATTTATGAGATGGATCGTGGAGACCACTCATTATGTTCTCAAAAATCCCAAGAAAATCTTATATATTTTTTCTTTATTAGTCAATTTCACTCATAAATAAAATCAATTTTGATCTTCAAATTTTATGTGACTGTATAGTATGTGACTGTATAGTACCGCCTCCTGCATATAAGGCTTATTGGGAAGTGAAATAGTTTTCATGTTTCAACCTATGGGTGTAAAGGATATTGGATTTTGCTTGGCAAGCCAGGAGAAACTAGATGACTTAATCTCTAATTCAAGAAAGCCAGGCTTCTTCTTTGGTTACCGCATCTATAAAATAATTTTAGGCGTGATGGTTTGTTGCTTGCCATTGATAGAAATACGACTGGCTCTATGCAATGCCCAAGGTTTTTTTGGCGTCTGTTGAAAGCAATTTCTAATTTACTTTAGCCGAAAAAGCAATACTATTGTCTTTCTACCAAATATCTAATCATACTAGTCTAGGCTAGTATTCTTCTTGCCAAGGATCCTCTCTGTAACAAAGAACAAAGCCACCGGTGTTCTTTCCAAATAGGCACCAAGACTAGTGGATGAGCCACCAAAGAAACTTTTTTTCACTATAGAGGATGAACATAATGTTTTCATACAAATACTTGTAATAGTCCCTATATACCAAAAGATATCCGAAGGTACGACCAGTTTTTTTCTCATATTTTTCTCTCTTTTTTTACATACTAACCTCTTCTAGAAACTTACTAGTGGCAATTATGGATTATATTAGGAGAATTATCTTGTATTTTTTGTTTGAAGACTAGAGAATTATCATGTATCTGTGATATAGAACTTGTTAACTAGTTTACGGGAAAGAGAGGTGAGAGATCATCGCGACAAAACATGTGAAAACTGCACTAGTGACAAAAGGCATTGGGGGATTGTATCCGGGATAAAATCTTACTCGAGCAAACCTAGGAGAGCCGTCAGCCGTGCCATGTGACTTGGGGCTAGCTGCACTCCCTTGTCCGTTCTCCAACGGTAGGGCCCACATGTCAGCGTCTCCATCTTAATATCCCAAATCGAAAAAAAAATTGAGCCTTTCATGTTCTGTTTAGGCCTTGAGGAAAGTTTCAGATTCGTCCAATTAAAAGAAGAGAAAAGCTTCATGTTTGGTCATCACTAGTCTAGACCCCTCCCCTTTCCATTCACGGCCGGCCAATCACTAGCGAGCATCGGTCAAACTGTGGTTGCTTAGATATTACGAGTGAATGAGTGATTATTGGCCATTAATATTGTTGGATCAAAGGGGAAAAAATGGGTCCTACTAGTAAAAAACGTTCACCTTTTAGTTGCAATGGGGTAGTATTGTAGCTAAGAAAGCCAAAGCCCCAGAAATATAGGGGGCGTATCTGCTAATTGAGCAGCACACTTTCTCTAGATTGCTTTTTATTATCGCCACGACAAACTGCAGTTGGTTGTAGGCTAAAAAGAAACTCGGTTAGCCCAAATTGTATAAGGTGTGTTTGTATATAAAAAGATCAAAATTTGTAAAATTTGATCGACTAGCAAAATTATGTTCATGTTTAGTGAATTAGTAGCAATAGATTCATATGAATCGCTAACTGCTGCCCAAGGCTCTAGTAACATCTCACCCACCAAGGAGTTTAAAAGCATTCCTATATATGAAAATGCATCCGTGACTATAAATATGTCTTCTAAAGTAGTAAATGTGTCTTCCTGTGGCTGTAAATAGGGATAGCAATGGGTTAGGTCGGGTACGGGTAGAGCAGGAACATACCCGACCCGATACCCGATATGACTCGCCCGACCTATGTCCGATAAGCTTAGCAGGCAGGGATCAATACCTGTACCTATGCCCGATGGGCACCCAGGTATCCAGTGGGTACCCAACGGGTTTTTTTTGTAGAACTTAAGTAGTATGTCCATACTTAATAGATAGTTGATTAAACAGGCGTCGGCCATACAATTTAATACACTAGTCGTCAACCTGAGCATTGCACGGCCCACGTATTATTATTATTATTATTATTATTATTATTATTATTATTATTATTATTATTATTATTATTATTATTATTATTATTATTATTACTGTTATTATTATTATTATTTTATAAATACTAAAATTTCAATCATATGCTAAATTCATTAGTTATTTTATGAATCATAGAAGATTAGATTAAGAAAGAATTGACGTCAGTTATGACTTACCTAATTATTAGTTTTAAACCGTGGTTTAAATTAATAAAATAAGTTTAGAATGCAAGATGAATACAACTGGGAGAGTATATAAATGGACCAAAATTAGTGATGTATATATATCGGGTCGGGCATAGGTTACCTGTGGATAAAATATAAAACCCGGTTGCGCCCACAAAGTTATCGGGTCTTGGGTCGGGCGTGCCCACAGGTAAAAATTTGAACCCACGTTCATACCCATCGGGTGCGGTACCCACGGCTAGAATTGACATCCCTAGTTGTAAATGATGATGTGTTGGTGACCGATAGCGTCCTAGCACAAGAAAATAGATATATTAAAGTATATATTTGTCATTATGTGATATAGTTATGAAGCCATTGATAAGGTTGTACAAGAGTAATTAGTGATTGGCTAATTTTAAAGATTATGTCACATTAAAATACGGGAACAACTACGCTTCGGACGTCTGATTCTTTTTAAATCGTCGGACGGTGTTACACCATATTATTGAGAAATATTTCATATGTTTCACCACTCGATGAAAAATGTTTTAAAAAAATGTTTCATCAAATCGGAGAAAAATATTTCATCGCTTGAAAGAAAATATTTCAACCAAATGCAACATTCAAAATATATTGATTCCAACACCGAAAATCAATATATGCAACATTAAATCAAAACAGAATAAAACATCTCCATGCAATAAACTACAACATAAATACACAATAGGTTGCAACATCGTTAAAACCCTAACAAAGCCGAACCCACATTTGTCTTCTTCTTTTACTTCAGCCACCAAATCCGCCTTCTTCCTCTAATCCGGTGGTCAGATCCATCATCTTCTACTATTTCAGTGGCCAGATCTGGCTTGTCCTCCCACATCAACGAGGACCATCCCTTGCTCTTCAGATTGTGCCCCACGGCTCGAACTAGCTCCTCGTTGCTGTGAATGCCACGCTCGGCACCCTCGTCGTTGACTTCGTCGGCACCTACTTCTACGAGTGGAAGCACCACGAGGAGGCTGAGGCTGGGGTCGCGGCCGCCACCACAGCCACCAAAGAGGCAGCGGCGCTGCTCGAGGATGGCAACGAGGTGCTGCACGGGCTTCGACGGTGCCACAATACTGACGACCTCCTAATTGGCCTCCCTTCTCCAGCGGTGGCTGTGGAAGAATCGGGTGGGAGAGAGAGGAGGTGAGGTCGTGGGAACACGGAGTGTATAAGTTGAGGCATCCGATATTTTCTTCACATCGGACATCCTACACGAAGCATTCTCGTTAAAATACTCCATATAGATTTGAACATAGTAA
Organism: Oryza meyeriana var. granulata; assembly: GCA_003991445.1. Lineage (NCBI taxonomy): Eukaryota > Viridiplantae > Streptophyta > Magnoliopsida > Poales > Poaceae > Oryza > Oryza meyeriana. The sequence goes on from RYFJ01002768.1 coordinate 38,573, forward strand.
GTAAATAGGCTATGAATTATGACACTTGATTGTAAAATGCTGCCCTTTTTAATATGGTGGCAAATAAAATGTTGCCCTTTTTAATATAGTGCCGATAAATTTGCCACGATCTTTTGAAAAGGCAGCTAGGGTAAGCAACAATCAATGACAAGCTCGCCAATGCACACGATGGAATAGACAAATCAATTGTTTTTTCTTTACAATTTCTCTTTGAGGGGTGAAATGAAAAAATTTGCAGGGCCGGTTGGGCTTTCGGGTTATATAACCGATCCAAAGACCAAGCAGAGCCCATGGGTACCCATTGGGATTGGAAGCAACCAACCCATGCCCTCGAACCAATAACATAAAACCGCTTATCGCTAATCCCAACCTTGCAAAGCCCTAAACACCCACTAATTACCATATTCACCCTCCAAACCCTAGGTCATGTTCACAGCCTCTCCCCTCAAACCCAAGGGCATTGTAGCCAATCCACAGCACCTTAGGTCAGATTCCTTGGGAAGGGCAAAAATTTGATGATATTGGGAGCTAGGCAAGCAAGCAGGCTGCTGCTCATCTCATGGGGGAGTGTGTTTAAAGTGAAAGAGGTTAATGAGAGAGAGACAGAGATGGGAGGCAAGCAAAGCGCCCATTTCTAAGTTTTGGGATTCTTAAACGGTGATTAAAATTTTCCTAATACACCCCTCTCTTTCATGGGTCATCAGGCACAACCCCATTGGTTTGGTCTAAAGTGTCACACATGGGGTTGTGGTTGTGGTGGATGCCTTTGTTTTTATTTACTGTGCTTTCCTTTTTTTTACTCTGTTCTTTCTCTTTTTCTTTTTACCATATTTGTGTGAAGAGGGGTGAAAGGAGAAGAGAGGTGATAATTGTGCACAGGAGACTATGGGAATGGGAGGTAAAAAAAACTGGGAGACTGGCCAGGAGGTGAGCTTTCCAAGAGGGTGGAGGTGGGTGGGTTTGGGGAATTGGGTTAAAGAAAAAAAAACTGCAGCAATTTGTACTTGCATCATGTTGCCTCTTGTGGTGATGCTTTGTGTGTGAAGTTGGTGGTGATTTATGAAAAAAAAATGAACTGCGAAATACTTATCTGAACAATTGAACAAACAGAATTCAGCCTAATTCGTGAGAAATCAGTCAACAAAAACATAAACTGGAAGATGTGAAAAACTTGCATGAATATCAAGAATGTTATTGAATAGTGGAAAAATGTTTAATATGGTAGTATGAACTATGAACTGCATTATTTTCTTACAAACTTACGAAATTTCATTGCCAAACTTCGTGTCGAACCTATATTTATATATGACAGGTGGGCCTTAATCAAATTAAATAGTGGGACTACTAATAACAGTAGTTTCAGCAAACACAATAATATCCATAAGATGGAGGACATGTACTCCCAGAAGAAGAACATGATGGGGGAAAATGGGGAAGGGTAAAATAACTTAGATTGGGCGGACGTCCAAAAGAAAGTAAATTTTGGACAGAAACTGCTCCTTCCTTCTCAAAATAAGTCTATCTTTTATCTATCTCATCTATATCATAAAGATTTTATCTCTAAAACAATTAATATATTAGAGTTTGATAAAGTGGATAATAAATACATCGAAGTTTATTAAAATAGAAATAAATATATTAAAATTTATTAAAGTAAGAGAAAAGTGTATAAGAGTTTAATAAAGTAAAAAATATTTTTGTCTTTTAATTTAGTATCGATACTAATGAGCTATGCTAAAGATAGAATTAGTTTTAGTACGGAGGTAGTAGCTCGTAGGCCGTCTTGTCTGGCATCTGAGAAATATTTTACCTGGAAGTGACATTTTTAAGGTTGTTTTTATCCTTTTCGGACTGTACCCGCACGGAACAAAATCCCGAGGCATGGGATGAGTCTTGGGCCGTCCGATTAGTGGGCTGGATTGTTGTCTGAATTTTTTATTTTTATATTTTTTTTAAAAAAATATTTATAAAAGTATATTTTCGTTTTTAATATTTACACATCTATATCCCTAACGGTCTTTGGGAGGGATTTTTTTAAAAAAATATCCTCCTAGAGGGCGTGTTTGATGATGTGACACACGGCCGCCAATTGCCGCTAACGGGCAGTCATCGGGTTGTTTGCCATTTCACAGGTAGCCTCCTTGCTACCCTCGAGCAGTATTTGCCGGGCAGGTGGCCATCTGCAAAACCGGCGGTGCCCTTACTTGCGATATTTTGCAGGTGGGCCCCCTTGCTGTCCTTTTCGAAGGCGATTTTTGCCCGGTCAGGGGATCGCCTGCAAAAGGCCACCATCCGCAAGGCCAGCGTGACCGGCTTTTTGCAGGCTGCCGCCGCTTAGCTAGCGTGACCGTTCACAATCACATTTTTCATCAAATTTTGATCAAAACTCAGTAAAATTGAACTATTTTAGATTTAAATCCACAAGTGAGTAATAGATTTCGATCCCTAGCATTGACAAGGCAATTTGACCAATTTAACAGGCATTTGGCAGTTTAAATAATAAAAAAAATCATGAACGGTCGTGATTTCAATTGTTAGTTTTTTTGATCGATTTTCGTCGCTCAGAATCTACTTTCATTGTGAAGTCGAAACCTCAAAAATTGCGGTTTTTGATCGGTTTCGTCGAAAATGTAATCCTTGAGGAGTATACCGTTGCACCGACGATCGTGAATGAAGTAAAGAAGTTTTCGCAATAAGCATAGGATGAAATACAACATGATGTACAAAAGATAGAACATAGGTACAACAAGCTAACTACTATTGCTACAACGTACTACGAGCCCTAGCCGTAATCTCAAGCCTTATTTGTCTTCTTACCCTACGCTCGCATATGGCCCTGAGAGTAGGTAAGCCGGTCTGGTGGTATGGCATGGCTAGCGCGGCCTGCGTGCACGCGTGTGGCAGCGGGCGACTCCTGTGTCTGCGGTGGCGGAGCTTCTCCGAGCTGTGGGGAACCAAGTACCTACTGGATCTCCGCGTCCTCCAAGTCCTCGCCCTCGAAAGGATCACGTGCCCAACCGCTGCCGCGTAGGCTCTGCGCGGAGGAGCTAGCGCCAGCAAACATCCCTGGCGGTATAGAGTGGAACCCAAAAAAACCTTCGGTTGCACGACTCATTATAGCATACACGGTTATTTTGTTGATCTGGGGGTCGACTTAAAAGCTTCGCATCAACCAGTTATACACTGACCCGAAACTTCTCTTAGTCGGCCTATCAATGCCCTTAGCAGTTGAATTGAACTTCAATAGATCTATACCCTATGGACTATACTTAACATTCCCTTGACCGTGAAATAACTGAAATACAATCTTATTTGACATATTTGTTGAAAAAATAGAGTTAAACTAAGTACCAACATGCTCATCAGATCTAATACCGTGTAATCAATTTTTTTATAACCACCGTGTCTGAAAAAAATTACAACATCTAATAAGTTACAACAAATTTTAAAGACCAATGAAACTACGGATCTACGAACGGAATAATTTATTTTCATATCGTACGATACATGTAACTAGTACAATACTACATCACTTTATCAATACGAATGGAAATTGTAAAGTGACAAAAGGTTTTACCTGTAGACGAGTCCGTAAGCTGGCAGGACTTCGCCGCTTTCCTTTGCCTCCCATCTTATCCCTGTCTTCTTCTTTTTTTTGAAATTTTTGGGAATTTTATAAATTTTTGGGTGGCTGGGAGGGGTTTTATACTCAGCCGCCAAAAAATCGCCTTGGGGAAGGGTCTTTTTTGGCCTATTTGCAGGCAACACCCTCCCCCATGGCCGGGTGGCCGGCATTTATGTAGGCGGCCTCCTGGCCAGGCAAAAATTGCCCTCGGCCAGACAACCCGACAGCCGCCTGTTAGCGGTGTCTGACGGCCGTTTGCCACGTCATAAAAAACATCATCTGGAACTTTGTTTTTAATATTTACACATCTATATCCTAATGCTCCTAGAGGGCGTTGGGATATAGATGTGTAAATATTGAAAACAAAAATATACTTTTGTAAATAATTTTTGAAAAATATAAAAATAAAAAATTCTCTGACTTAGTATCTCCAACTATACAAGATCCGACCAGTTAAAGTTGATAAAACTTTATGAGAAACCAAAAAATAATTTATAGGTAAACTTTTATATTTATGGTCTTATCAATTTAAAAGCCAGTACTGAAAAATAAAATATGATAAAAAAACCCTAAAATTAACTTTAAAATTAAGTTGTAAAATTTATTTTAACAACGGTTTATAAGTTGTAACACAAACGGTTTATAAGTTGTAACACAATCGATAGGTTTATATGCTCTAAAGTGTTATATATTCAGTTGTGCTAGGTCGAGAAATCCTAAAAGCCAGCTCTAGGGTAGTTATGGTTATGCTCTACGTTAGAGTGTGAACACTGAGTGATTTTTTGTGAAGTACATGGAAAAAAATTGACAGTTAAGATCCCGACTATAGTATTTGATTATATAGGGGTCATCTGTTACTAAGTTATTCACTAAGCTATAAAAAAAGAGCAACACACGTGATTTTTATATAGATTTAGATTCTCAGCATAGGTAATATCTCTATTCTAGTTTATATGTATTGCTGGTGAATATACATACCAAGTATAATGCTGAAAGCAAGCTATCTAGCCTAGCCTACCAACTAATCTTAATGTGCTCTAAATTGTAAACTTATACTTCGATACTCTCTATTCCTGAGAGGCTTTGTATTTATATAAAAGATATCCCATCCTCGAGGAGAACTCGGGAGGCAAAGAACATCTTATTATTCCCGAACCAGACTACGGGCAAACAGGCCCTGCTCGCTGCTCGGCTGCCATTTTTACATCTGCAACTGCATGCCGCATCGCTAAAATGGCAGCCGACTATACCGTAAATAATAAATAATTAAAACTATTGTATGAGTGAGTTTTATGTACATTATCCAAATATAAAGTGAAAGGTTATATACATAGCAGCCGTCTAAACCATTTTTGCGTATCCTTAATACGTCAATTTAATCGACTCAACTTGGTGTTGTAGGTACGAAAACGACAAAACATTAGTGAATAATGATAGGCTCATAATTTAAATTTAAATTTGAGGTTTAATTATAAAACTGCATGAATTATGTCTACTTGCAATGACATGAGTACAGCAATGTAGTATAATGTATTTTATATGTTGAATCTATTAAAATAATGTATTAGCCTGCTAAAATTTTGTTCGGTAAAAACAGATAATCATTCATGCCTACGTCTGAGCATCACCAACCATTGTCCAAAATTGTTTCCCCTAAATCTCTTTTTCTGAAATCTCTAATAAGGATTTAAGGATTAAAAAATATACTTCCCTCCCAGATATAGGCTAAGGAATGAAGGCGAGGGAGCAGGGAAGAGGAAGAAGATCATGTAAAACGAGGTGAGCCATTAGCACATGATTAATTAATTAATAATTATTTTAAACTTAAAAAATAGATTAATATAATTTTTTAAAATGAGTTTTATATAGAAAATTTTTACAAAAAACACACCGTTTAACAGTTCGGGAAACGTGCTCATGAAAATCGAGAGGTTATTTTGTCCTCAACCTATACTCCTGAATGGAGCCTAAGGGATAGTTTGAAGGTGAGAGGAGGAAGAAATCACACAAAACGAGGTGAGCTATTAGCACATAATTAATTGATTATTAATTATTTTAAACTTGAAAAATAGATTAATATGATTTTTTAAAGCAACTTTTATATAGAAAATATTTGCAAAAAAATGCACCGTTTAGCAGTTTAGGAAGCGTGTTCACGGAAAACGAGGGGGTTTTCACCCCACCATTAGATTGGAACGGTACCTAACTTTACTCCCTAAAATAAAAAAAGTGGGCCACCTCTTGTTCTCTTCTCCTCCTGCGCGAAATCTCCCTGCTCTAGTGCGATCTTGCGCGCCCCTCCTTCCGCACGATCAGGGATTGGGAGCAAGTGCCCTCCCGCAAACATAGAGAGCAAGAAGTCTAGGGTTGGGAATTCCAATTTTTTGGCACCTCTATAAGAAAACTGTTGAGCCTATTTTTTACATGGAAGCCCAAAATTTTGAGATTGGATATTATATTGGCTTCTATTGGTGATGCCCTAAAGGGACTCGTATTTTTTTCAGAACTGATATTAAAAAAAAATTTAGCGAAACACGGCAGAGAGCCAAAGACGCTCACAACAAGGAGTGTAATTGCTCCAAGTGATAGTAATACATTAATTTGGGTGATGATGGGTTTTCTTTCAGGAAAACAAATAGTGTTTCAACTATTCTAGATAGTATAGTGCCAGATAAAGCACAATGTTCCAATCGATAAACCTACTTGATAACTCATCCGGCCGTTTCGCTTATCATTAGCTAACTGTTGAAGGGAGAATTCAAGACCAGAGGAAAATGTGACTTTTAAGGGTGGCACTCAAGACGCTAGGCCGGAGACAGGAGACGGCTTAGCGAAAGGCGAAACTGGTGAAGGGGGCTTCGTCCAGACATAGGTCCGAGAATAGCTCCGCCTGGCTTCGGCTAGTGGAGGAGGGCTCTGCCTACCCCCATCCTAGTGAGGGTGATTCCTAAGGGAGAGTGCCCCCGCCAAAACCTACCTCGCTTCGGGGAGCCTGAAGGGGAAAACCGATGCCATTAATGCTTATTCAATAGCCTCACCAACCAGCCGCTCGACACATGGATCCTGTTGTATCTTTGGCAAGCCGTGCCTGGGGAAGCAAAAGCCCAAATTCCCGGAGGGGGAAGCCGGACGTATGGCCCGCCTCATCTGCCAGAGGCGGGGCCCACCCACCAGGGCCACCAGCAGGCTGTCGTCCCGCTGATGTGGGGAAAAGGCAACGCTGACCTCGACCGGGTCCATCCGTTAGCATAAGTATCTCGACCAATCTGTAATTTGGGTAGACCTATAATTTCCTTATCCGATTCGGAGCCTATATAAATAAAGCTTTGCCTCATAAGGGGGTAAGTTAACGCAGCAAAGAAAGGCCTCGTTCGTCCTCTTCATCCTTAGTTCGTTGGAGCAGGTTGCTCTGCTTCAACACTAACTTTCTAGGTGTTGACGTACTAATAGCTAGCTTTCTATTGTAGCCGTTATTGAGTAGAGCTGCATATACACACATTTTCTCTCCATATTTAGAAAAACCTTAACCACGGTAGATCTACCTACGATATGCTCGTTTTTTCTTAAAAAAAACATAAATACTTAAAAGTATACCATATTTTTTGAAACTTGTTGCATTCCAAATACTCATAAACATTTTGCACATCATGATCTAACCATTTAAATACATTGATGGTCAAAGTTAAAATTGTACTAGCCAACAACGTAACTGAAGGTAGTATAGAACAAGAGTTTCTCTGAAACGTAAGAACTTTTAATTTTCCCAACCCTATTGATAAAACTCCTGCAAACTCCCGTAAAACTACTGCGTTACGGATCAGGAGAGCCCCTTTAAGACTTCAAAGGCACTCCATGTTGGAAAGCTTGCGCTGTCAACTCCATGGACCGGAGACGAATGATCCAAACCCCAGTGTTAATTTGGGCGATACTTGGACGAGGCAGAGACGCTGTCGGTGACCAGCCGAAGCCCAAAACTAACCGGCACGGCCGTCCTGACGACGAGCTTAAACATACTGGCCATGGTCGTACGGCGAAAACATTGGGAAATCCGGAGGCGCACGTGAGGGCCGCGTGTGCTACCTTGCTATCTGGTCGTCGGCAGCTGGTAGTTACTGCGCTCCTGCCCAGCGAAAGAGGAACAGCTGCGCCTCGCCCCCATCCCCACCCAGCACCAGATTTCACGCGCAGTTTTACCTCCACCTTGTGATTAACCAGTACTACTACTACTTTTAATTACAATTGCTTAGGGGTAGGAGTATTTGCTAATACTACTTCTGGTACGGTTGGGTCAAAGTGATGGTGAACTGTGGTGTGTGTATATATATATACTGTTTGAGATGTCATTCATGAAGTAAGAATTCAGATTCAGAACACGTGAGGTTGTACTATGTCATGGAGTGTTAACACGGCGATATAATGGCACTACTCAACTGAGATCGAAACAAATAACAGAACACGGAGCATGAATACCGCAGCTGGCTAGCCTGTTACCTGCACAAATCTCGGCGCAACTAATTAATCAAGTAAAGCCGTCGATCGATGCATGCCAGCCTCGATCCCTTGTGTACCGGACAATGCAATATTGCAATACATGTGATGTGAGCAAGTTTGCAGCCAGGTATAGCCAATGCAACAGATCGCTCCTCTTCTACGGAGGAATCAAACCAAGTCCACACCTACAAAACGCTCAAGTGGTAGCTAATAGCTAGCACCACTAAACGCACCCTAATCACCGCTAAAACGACAGGATTAAGATTAATTAGTGCGTAATTAGTACAGGGGTTAAACTCAACGACCGGCGCTAACAGTAATCATCCGGCGCCCTAATCACAGATAGGAGCTAGCATTAGCAAGCAGGCACAATTATTAACTTCACTTTCTCCTCGTCTCCCAATACCGGCGCAGTGCAGTACCGACGTGGCACCATCTGTTTTTCTATACAGATTGGGAGGAAACCAACGATGGCTAATTAGTTAATTAATTAATTTTTTGCTTACCTAAAGCAGCAGCATAAAAAAAGGATTAGTGGGAGTACTTGAGGCATCAGCGAGAGCAAACCAAGAATCCAACCCTATTATATATACAGGATAGTAGCATTACTAAATTAGTGGTAATTAAGTTAGGTTAATTATGCTAAGCAGATAGTGAGCTGCTTAATTGGGCTCTCTAAGCTAAGCTCAGCTAGCAAGCATCAGTTATCAGTATCCACTTGGCTTCATGTGTAGCTAGCTAGTTAAGCTAGCTTTGGTTGTATGGATTAGGGCAAGAATGGATAGCTAGTACTCCATGATTGGTACACATCTAATCTAGCCATGGACAGCATGGAGCCCCAAACCCAAATGTACGTTCTTGCCTGTAATTATGCAGCCAGTTTGAAATGGAGCAGCATCATATCCCTCGGCAAGATTTTACTCCTACTTTTCCTGAAGTTTATGCATCGGAGTCACAATAAACACGTTGGCCGGAGCAGTTTTTTTTTTTTTTGAGAGGGGCGGTTGCACATTCTAAAGGCAGAAGTATAGTGAGCAGAAATACTGATCATTCAAAAAGTTTATATATTGTAGTCTAAAATCACCAAATTAACTGATTAAGGATAAGAAGAGTGAATTGTAGTTTGGGCCATATTTTATTATTAAAGTTTTAGTTTAAACCACTATTTACCTAATCTTTTCACTTTGAATTAGATATTTTTACCTTTGTATTACTTTAGACCCCAACTATTTTATCCGTCCACATCTAACTCATCGTATGTCAAAGATATGACTTGATACGGTTTTGGGAGCTCATTGGTATACAAAAGCCGGTGTAATCAAAGTTATTGTATCCTATACTTCAGAAGAGATTAGGGGTGACACAAAGTGTAACAAAGATAAAACTACCTAGTTCAATGTGAAAACATTAGTTTAAGAATGGTCCAAAATTAAACTTTAACCATAAAAGACGACCTAAAGTGCAATTTACTCAGATAAGAATTTAGGCAAGATTTGGCTTTTGTACAACGGCTGTTAATAACTCGTAGTCTTACTTGGTCGCTCGATGTAATGAGGAATTTTTACTGTTACTAATTTAATTTTTTTTAATTTATAAAACTAATTTTCGATTTGGATCATTTGCAAAACTACCCTCTTGCCGCCCTGGGCCACGGCGGGATTTAAAAACCGCCGTGGCCCAGGGCGGCGAATGGCATCCCCGTCACCCGGGGCTAACGGCGCCGGCCGCCGTTAGCCCTGGGGAGGCCACGTGGATTCGCCGCCCGGGGGGACGGCGGCGAATGCCTCCAGGGGGCCGAATCCACGGTAAATTATTGTAACGCGCGCTAACTACCTTAAAACAGTCATAACTTTCGCATACGGTATCGGAATCGGGCAAATAAGTACTCTACGGACATCTACAGAAAATTTTACATCCGCTTCCCCCCCATTTCGTCGGGTTTGTCCAAAAAAATTTTATGAAATTCGGCCGAGAAGATTGAGTTTTTGAGGTCCGAAGTTTCAGCACGGTTTTTAAAGCACACTCATAATTTTCTACAGGCCACATCTTACATCGGTTTAAGCTGCACCTTCACGAGATTTTGCTATTCTCGTGTTGCTAGTTGAGAAAAAAATATCAAAAAAAAAGAAAATTTTTTTTTGCAGGCGGCCCCCTGGATTCGGACGGTCCGATCCTTGTGCGGACCGTCCGTTCATTATGCTAAAAACCGCCGTGGGAGACGGCGGCGAATGCAATTTTGCATTCAGCCCCCTGGGGGCATTCGCCGCCGTCCCCCAGGGCGGCGAATCCACGTGGCCTCCCCGCGGCTAACGGCCGCCGACGCCGTTAGCCCCGGGTGACGGGATGCCATTCGACGCCCTGGGCCACACCGCCGTGGCCCAGGGCGGCAAAAGGTTAGTTTTGCAAATGATCCAAATCGAAAATTAGTTTTATAAATTAAAAAAAAATTAAATTAGTAATAGTAAAAATTCATGTAATGAGGGTATCTGGAATTTAGGCCCGCACATGTACCGGCCTCATATGGGCTCCTAATTGGCCTGGATTTGTATTTTCAGCTCAATTGATCAGCCTAGAGGAAACATGGGCTGAGGGATCTAAGAATTTTTAGTTGGTGTCATTTTTATTTGAGATGGGTGTCTAAATTTGCTCTAGCAAACATTGTCAAATTTTGGCATTGCAAAAGTTTGGTCATTAGCTATATAGCTTGTTGATGTCTGACAAGAGAATGAAATAGAGAGCGAATAAAAGGGCCTTACAAAATTTGGTGATGAACCAAATGCATACCAAAACTCACAAGAACTATAGTGATTGTTAGGACCTGCTAGTCGCATAAGGGGAAAAAATGAGAGCCTGTAGCTACAATACACTGCATAATTTGACGTATCTTTCAGCCCATTCCCGTCCACTTCGTAAAAAACAGAATCATTCTAAGGCTGCCTTCGTTTGGACAAAACGGCTAAGATTTTTGACGGCACGTAAAACGAGATAAGCTATTAGCATATGATTAATTAAGTATTAATTAATTTAATCTTAAAAAATAGATTAATATGATTTTTTAAGAAAATTTTAGATATAAAATTTTTTAAAAAATATATCGTTTAATAGTTCAGAAAACATACTTATAAAGAGCGAAAAAGCAGAACAGCGAAGATGGAGTATGGAACACACCCTTAGCCTCCTAGCTGATTCGGCCTGGAAGCTACGAACATTTTTCCGGTTAGGTTGGGATTCTACTAATTCTCCCGAGAATCAGGCTGAGAATTTGTACCAAACAAGCCCTCAGTTTCACCTAGGATCGTAACCTTGCTGGTCACCGGCTAGCTGGTTACTGGATAATTAACCAGTAAGCCGGCAGGTTCAATTTCAACGTTGAACCAGTCCCTAGCTTTGTATCTCTAACCTATCGTCTGATTTGAAATTCAAGGGCTAAAGCTTGACATCACAAGAGAGATCCTCATCCCACAATTGGCATAGGTGCTTTCTCCTGATGTCTCTCAACTCTAATAGAAACTGGTTTGGAGCCAGGGGCGAAGATAGGGGTGAGGCAGCTTAGGCTGCAGCCCTACTCCTAAGCCTAAAATTATACTATAAAATCTCAAAAAAACAGAGTATAAAGATAATAATTTGTAAAATACACTAGCCCAGCCTTAGGATTAGAAAAATTCTGGTTCCGTCTCTATTTGGAGCGGATGCAAGAGCATACATAACCACTATAGGAAGGTGATGAAAACAAGTAGAGATGATCCATAAGTGGAATCCTCTCATATAGTCACATGTTGGGTCCTAGCAAAATGCTCATGCTTTGTGATGGGTAGAACAAAATATATTATAATTGGACAATATTGGAGAATATCATCGCAAAGATTTCAAAGTTGATAAATACAATTGCATGAGTCAATGACATGTGGGTCCAGGATTTTCCAAAAATTTCAAAGTTGAAAAATGCCATCTTTACAATGGTACTCTCCAAAATTTCCCATTATAATATGTCATAGGCAAATATATTTTTTATCCAACATTTTAGTGTAATTTGTTTGCTTATTTGAGCATATGGTATTTATTTGTTTGAACCAAATATTGAAAATACTAGGGATCAATTTATAAAAACTGCAAAAGAAGTGGTGGGGTGGTAGATTTATTGTCACCCTTTTAAATAAGTATAGATATATGAACATGGCGATGATAATAGCAACCTTTTCTCTTGTGAGTTACTGAGTTGTGACGCTTCAAATGGCACCTATTTTTGATTTCCTACCTTTATTGCTCCAGTAATTTACTGGTACATTTCAGCTGTTGCTTCATGTTGTATTTCATTCACTAGTACTCCATATAATTAGGGCTTACTCCCTCCGTCCGAAAAAATCAATTTCTGGCTACGAATCTAGACATAGGCTATTGTCCAGATTTGTAGTCAGAAATTGGTTTGGTTTTGGACAGAGGGTGTAGCAGGATGCAGAAAGCTGATTTGCTCATGCGCCTAGTGATAGTGAAGGAGTTACTGACAAAGGGAAACCATGTTATGGATTGTCACAAAATGCCACTGGATGTTGAATCACAAACAGTCCATGGAATGTGTGCAATAATTTAAATTTCCATCTAACTAGTAAACGTGACACTTGAAGAAATCTAGTACAAGAGCTCGAACTCAACTTGATTAAGGCTTTACCATCTGATCTGAATGCATGATTTCTAGTAAATAGCAGGTAGACACATCAATTGAAAGCTCGTACAATAGTAACATCTTTAACAAATCACGTACGTTTGGACTAAAAATGCTAATAACACCCTATCACTCACAATTTGCATGAGAGCTCTTGAGCATTTTGACTTGTGTACTACAAGCAACAGGGTCAGGTACTTGTTATTCATATCTGATCAACTTTCTCATTCTTTAATTTCTCTTCGCTGAATTATTCATTTATCTTCTCACTATGCACTTCCGCAGTAGTTTAGGGCAGAAGCAGAGGCATGCCTATATGAGTCTCTTTTTTACTATCAACATGCACGGTTAGTTGATTCTATTTTACATGAGTGCATTGGTTTTAATCTTTTGTTGAGGTCACAGTTCTCATATAGGTTACTATCATTTTTGTTCCTCTCGCGGGTATTGGAGCTACAATATTGGGCAGAGACTGAACGGTAAAAATGTCAAAGATGACTTTTAGAGCAACCCTTGCAGTAACTATCTTCAGTTCTTAAGCTTATGGACAAATTAGATTTTGGAAGTCGGGACTCTTGGTTTCTAGTTGTACTCAATGTACTGACAATGTTGATGTCAGTTGCTTCGGATTTATGCTACCTTATTGTGGTGATGAATATGTAAAAATGAGTCATTGGTCTTCATTGGCATTTTGTTTAGTAGTGTAACGTTTATTGGGATTATAATTATTTCTCATGATGTTCGTACTATTTGATTTTTTAAGTTATTGTACGAATTTTACAAGCAGTTTTCAGAACTTTCTGATTTTCCCCACATAAATTTCTAATTTTTTTAATAATTTTTGACTTTTTTATTTTTTCTCTATCAAGTATTTTGACTAATTTGTAGATTCCGAATTTTAGTTAGTTGCATCCCCTCCAATACCTTCCTAGTCGAAAGTTCCAAACAGACAAAAGTGGTTACCAGCGTATTGGTGCGATTGGGTGGGGGGAGGGGATCAACCCAATCCCTCCCTCTCCACACAAACACCCACACACACGTGGTTGATTTCCTGGGGGAAAAGACCACCAAACAAGCCCTTAGGCAGAAGCCAGAGTCACGAGGGAGGATGATGTAGTCATACAGAACTCCTGTTCGCAAAAAAATACTAGAGCAAATAGTATCGAAGGATTTTAGGGGTACAACCATCGTTTTAACTAACTTACTGTTTTTGCACTGCTAACTCTTTCGGTTTGTTTGTTACATATACGTAAACACAGTCACGTGGGCGATTAAATGTATAGTAGAGTAGAATAATAGGTGAGACCCACAAGCAGTTATTATATCAAAATAATTCTAATCTAGTAGGTAAACTCTAACCAATTACACGTATAAAAAATATCTTGACCAAAAGCTTTCTATTAAACTTTTAAAATATTCAACTTTCAATTCAAATTTAACGAAACCTTTAACTCAAAATTTAAAACTTTCAACTCAAATTTAATAAAACTTTAAACTAGAATTTTGAAACTTCCTACTCAAATTATTCTCTGGAAAATTCGAAACTATTTTTTCATAGAAATAAAAAAAATCAAACTTGAGACATAAAAAGAAAGGATGCAATTGTTGACACTTGCTTTCTTTTCGTGTTCCATACCGATGACTTAGGGATTCACTTACTAAGTGAACGTGCAAAGAAAATTCAGAGAGGAGATATGCAGATCCGGATGGATGGGAAAGTTTGGGTAATAAATTCCTAGATTTGTTATTGCTTAAACGTTTGATATTTTAGATTGTGTCAAACAGCAGTGTTGGCCGTTGGTTGAAATTTTAAGATTCAGGACGGGGGAAGCGAGTTCCAAGTTGTACTTTCAACTTTTTTAGTTGCTATTATTGATTACACGCAATTTTAGCTATAAATTTATACAATTCAGTCATAAATATGTGCAACTACATCTAACTTATCAATCACGCATAATTTTAATTATAAATTTATGCAACTTAGTCATAAACATATATAACTATAATTATTTAATAAATTTATTTTTTTAAACGTTCGATCAATACACGGTCTCATAAATTCTAGTATAGGTTTTGCAACGGCCGAGTACTTATCATCTATAGGTGGCTACATGGACAGACAGCCTGGCTCAGTACGGAACGGCCCATTAGACACAGACGATGAAATGGGCCGTACTGCTCTGCCATACGGAATTTTTACTGTTACTAATTTAATTTTTTTTTAAATTTACAAAACTAATTTTCGATTGGGATCAATTGCAAAACTACCCTCTTGCCGCCCTGGGCCACAGCGGGATTTAAAAACCGCCGTGGCCCAGGGCGGCGAATGGCATCCCCGTCGCCCGGGCTAACGGCGCCGGCCGCCGTTAGCCCCGGGGAGGCCACGTGGATTCACCGCCCTGGGGACGGCGGCGAATGCCCCCAAGGGGGCCGAATGCAAAATTACATTCGCCGCCGTCCCCCAGGGCGGGTTATAGCCATTCGCCGCCCTAGGGGAGGGCGGTTTTTTGCCGGCCCCTATAAAATCCCTTCCTGCAGTCGCCGCGTCTCATTTCTCCCTTCCGCCTCCAGCGTTCGTCCAATAGAGCTGAGGGAAAGGAGGAGAAGTACAGCGGCGAAGCCCTCGCAGATTTTTTAGCCGAATCCAGGTATTTTTTTGATCTTCCTCTGTTATGTAGTCAATTTTTTAAACAAATGTTAATTAGTAGTAGACTTGTAGTGTAATATCCAATATAGTATGAAAATATTAGCGGTTTGGTATAACCATCGTTAGTGTTAAATTTATTTGGCCGTATTAGAAAAACATAGCGGAGAAGTAGTAAATTGTAGATATTTTAAAAATAAATATGCTCCGCCATGGCCATCGTTGGTATACGTCATTTTGACACGTTAGATAAACCTAGCGTATAACTTTATTAGCGCCGCTGGGTCAGTTTATAAAATATAGAAACGGTAATGGTTTGACTCATACGTATAGCCTTTTTATGGAACGAATATTGATTAGTACAGATTAATAAAATCTTTTTTGTGAACAGAAATGGCAAATAGAGTTGTATTCGCGATATATCACGGTGAAGGAAATGTCAGACAAGGACAATATGGGTAGATTTATCGGAGTTCAACGTAGCACAAAAGGGAATTATAGCTCCAGCTGAGAGAAGTTTTCCTGGAGTTTACAATTGGTTAATGAGGGGATTCGGAGTAGATCCTCAAGTAAATGCAATTACGGTGTACGCACTGGTTAGCTGGGCTGTGGAAGGTTTTTGGTGGGAATTGATGCCAATAGATTCAACGGACAGCTGGGTATTTTTTGTGGAGAGTGCACTGCAGCGAGGATGGGCACCGAGCATCCTAGTGGTAGTGCATGACGTGGTCAGCATTGATCAGGCTGGTCCGAGTACAGCGGAAGGGCCCGATGAAACAGGGGAGCAAAATGAGGCAGAAGACGAGGGTGCCGGAGAGGAAGGAGGCCAAGAAGACATGGGACCGGGGGGGTTTGCAGATGAAGGGGAGAGGCACCCAGGTCTAGTACAGGAGATGGAAATTGAAGACTCAGAACCTGAGCATATGGAGGATGATGATTCTTCGGAGGACGATGTACACCCGGCAGAATGGGACAACGAGGACTTCTCCGGTCTCGTTGTCTCAGAGGGGCACACCGTGGCATGGGAGTATCGGCAGAATGAAGTGGTGCAAGGCGCTAGATACGCCGAAAAAGCACAGTTGACAGAGGCTGTGAAGATGTGGGCCGTGTCACTTGGGAGGGAGTTCTGGGTATCAAAGTCCACAAGATCGGTGTACGAAGTGAAATGTGCAAGTTCAAGCGATGGATGTCCATGGAGGATGTACGCATCCAGGAAGAAATATGACGACTGTTGGTCCGTGTCAATCGTGACGGAGCACAACTGCCATCTTCCGGGTGTTCAGAAGTACCACAAGAATATATCATCTGCATTCATCGCTTCAGAGCTGTATTATGTTGTTGTGGAGAACCTCCGGTTCGAGCCCAAGTCAATTATCAGCCACATCGAGGAGAAGTATAAGTACACTATTACATATGCCAAGGCTTGGAGGGCCAAACAGAAGATAATTGAAATGAGATTCGGTAGTTTTGAAGCTTCGTACAATAATTTGCCTCGTCTACTGCAAACCATCTGTGCGAGGAATCCTGGTAGCTACTCCGAAATCAAAAGTTTCCCATCGTTATCAAGTCCTGGGCAGAGTGTCCTTCAGCGGGCCTTCCTCTCTCTGCAGGCGTGCATGTTTGCATTTGTTCATTGCAGGCCCATTCTCTGCATCGACGGCACATTCCTAACTGGAAAATACAGAGGGCAAATGTTGACGGCAATCGGAGTAGACGGGAACAACCAAGTGTTGCCAGTGGCCTTTGCCTTCGTCGAGGGCGAGAACACAGAGAGTTGGTACTGGTTTCTGAAGCTGGTTAAGGAAAAGGTGGTGGGGATGAGGCCAGATGTATGTCTCATACATGACCGTCATCCAGGGATGATGCGTGCAATTCAGGAGCTGCGAAACGGCTGCGCAGACAAGGGATACCCTCCGGTGTGGGAAGATGTGAAGAGCAGATGGTGCATGCGTCACATGGGCGCAAACTTTTATAAGCAGTTCAGAAACAAGGAGCTGATGGCCATGTTCAAACGTTTGTGCGCCCAGAATCAACAGAAGAAGTTCAATGAGCTGTGGAGGAGACTTGATGAACTGACAGCCAAATATAGACGCGAAAGTTCTACAAGACCCCCAGCTAGAGGTGTTGACGGCCCTGAAGCTCTAGAAGCACTTCCCACCGATGACGGTACATTCAGAAGGAGGCCCGGTTCCTCGGTTAGCAGATTTTCGCAGTGGATCGAGCACGAGCCGAAGGAGAAATGGGCATTGCTGTACGATGAAGGTGGAGCAAGGTACGGCATAATGACCACGAACCTTGCAGAGGTGTACAACTGGGTTATGCGTGGTGTTCGGCAACTCTCCCTTGTTGCCATCGTGGAGTTCATCCTACATAAAACACAGACGTACTTCCACGACAGGTGCAGACAGAATGGCCCATCTATGGCCGATGGAAACCTTTGGTTCGGCACCAAAATGACACAGTACCTTGAGGACAAATACAAGAAGGCAAGAGAGCACCGAGTCCGAGTGCAGGGCACACGAGAGCGTAGATTTGAGATATTGTGTGCCGACAGGTCCAGGCGTGGCATATTCGCAAGGAAGCCTATACAAGAGTGTGTCCTAAAGGAAGATGGGACATGCACGTGCTCCTGCCGGAAACCAAGCTTGTACCACAAGCCCTGTTCTCATGTCATTGCCGCTTGCGGGGAGTGCGGCATTGATGAACGCCATTATGTGTCTCCGTACTTCAAAAAGGAAGCAATCATGCATACATGGAGTACCGAGATCTTTGGTTTCGGTATCGTCGGCACTTTCACTGAAGACACAAGTCCAGTTTATTACATCCCTGATCCGACGAAGGCAAGGAATAAGGCAGGCCGACGTCGGACACGGAGGATACGCAATGATATGGACGAATCCGAGGCCGGCGTTAGCGCTCAACGTTGCAGTAGGTGTGGAGAGGAGGGACATACCTACAAGAAGTGCACGAAAGACGCCGAGGCCCCAAGTGCAGCGGAAGTTCCTATGGAGGGATCAGGCGCCGACGGAAGGCGGCCAACTGGGGAAGGCACCACTGATAGGCAGCGTCGTCGCAGGCGTCCTCGTGCACCTTCGGGTTATGTTGTCTAGTATAGCCACTCGTTGATGATGTAATCTCCCTGTAATGTGTTAATTTTCTGACTATAATGCACTATGTTTAAATGAGCTAATCCGTTCCGCTTTTTTTTCCTTGCAGGTATGGACTACCAGACGCCTGAGCTGCTAGATCACGCCACCGATCAGTCCCACCGGTCGTTTCTCTCGGCGGTGCAGAACCTCGAGCTCGGTACCTTACGTCCTCGACCTTCCAGGCGACTACTTCCCGTGGACGACAGGTTCACGACTAGGTACGTACGAACGTTGTACTGTGAATCTGTATATGTCAACTTACTAACTTGCTTTGTTTTGATTGTCAGGTTGCGGGAGGCAGGCCTTCTGCCGCTGTGTAGGCTGGTAGCAGCCGTGGTGGAGCCGAATGACCCGACGAAGAAGTGGGGTATCGACCGGTCGCTCCTCACAGCTCTTGTGGACCGGTGGAGACCGGAGACGCACACCTTCCACCTCCCGTGCGGTGAGATGGCCCCCACGCTGCAGGACGTCAGCTTCCTCCTTGGGCTGCCTCTAGCAGGCGATGCGGTGGGGCCAGTTGACGGGCTCCAGGCGTGGCGAGAGGAGATCCTACAGCGGTTCGCCCCGGTTCACCGTGCTCCGGGGCTTCCCCTCGTCGGCGACATCTCCCCGTACACGCATGCGGGCCCCCCTCAGGCTTGGGTATTGAGCTACACGGTAAGAATGCTTTCTTGTTGTTTTATGTTCGTCCTTCAGTCCGTACTAGAATTACAGTGTCAACTTCGTTATATGTTAACGCAGCCTGATCAGCTAGCACCGGAGGCCGACGCGTACTCCCTGCAGAGGAGCCTGGAGGCGTACCTGTTGTGGGTGTTCGGGTGGGTGATGTTCACCAACTCGCACGGCCACGCAGTCGACAAGGGCTTGATCCCTTACGCGAGGGAGATAGCCGACGCCGAGGACGGTGCTGTTCCCCAGTACAGTTGGGGATCGGCAGTCCTTGCCGCCACGTACAGGGGTCTGTGCGACGGCTGCAGGAAGACCGAGCCAGAAGCGGTCTTCACGGGTTGTCCACTCCTCCTACAGCTCTGGGCGGTAGAGCGGTTCGCGATCGGCCGCCCCGTTGTGGACCACAGTCCGTACGAGGCGAGCCTGTACGTGGGTGTCCTACCGGAGGACTATCCGACGATGGGGACGGTGTGGTGTCGTCGTGAGGTATGTTACTTGGACTAACGAGAACTTTTTTCCTGTTTGTAGCGTCGGTACGCTCACGTGCAGACGCAGAAGTCGTACCCAGACTTCGTCATGGAGTTCGACAGGATCACGGACGACGACGTTGTCTGGGAGCCGTACAGCGCCGAGGCGAGGCACGCGCGTGCGCCGCACGGGCTGTCGTCCCTCTGCACCAGGGACCAGGCGTACTGGCTGACGATGACGCCGATGCTGTTCGACATTTCTGTCGAGCCGCACTGCCCGCAGAGTGTGATGCGGCAGTTCGGTATGCGACAGACCTTCGGCCATCAACAACGCAGGGGCGTACCGCAACACGTTCACAGGTATATGTGGAAATGAATATTCCGTATTGTTATGCATTGTGTCACCGGTTGTGCTCTGCAGGTTAAGTCGGCGTGGCCAGGCCGCCGGTAGGCTGTGGAGACCCACCGTCGTCGACTACATCAACGACTGGCTCATAGCCACGGAGGACATCATCACGGAGCTGCACCCGTACACAGCCGCCAGGTACGAGCAGTACCTTTCCTGGTACCAGGCCCGTACCAGACTACGGGTGACGTACACTCCCGAGGCTCCACAGGCGCACGTCGCGGGGGTGCGAGACGCATACCCGACGCACCGCGACCAGGACTACTTCCGCGCGGTGAGTCAATGGTTTTCATACTATTTTCAATGGTAGGTGCCACGCGCAACTAACCACGCATGTCCTGCTGAACAGGCGGACGATGCTAGGCAGGTCCACACGGAGCTGGACCTACTGCGGCAGCGCCTACAGGCTGGCATCCCTCTCACGCAGCAGGAGCAGACGATCACGTTCGACCGGATGTGCAACACGATGCGCTCGGTCGTCCGTGCTCTGAGTTGTCGCCGTCCCGATGCAGTCCCACTGATGCAGATACCTATGCGAGGTCCCCATGGTGAAGGGACATCGGCAGGAGCGGCGGGTTCTGCAGGGGCCAGTACGTCGTGGGGAGCAGGTCCTTCTGGTACCGCCGGAGGATCGAGGTCGGCAGCCTCCACGATCGGGCGAGGATTGTCAGGTACGTCAGGATTGAACCTATTCTACATAACTAATTGCACTTTTTATGCGGCTAACGCGAGATTTTCTTTACCAGACCCACGCACCCGATCTCACCTCCACCTGGGGGATACTGGGCGGGGATCTGCCCCGAGCACCTCTGCTTGGATCTCTACCGAGGACGACCTCCTTCCGGAGCAGGACGTGATCGGGTCGTCACAGCTCGGAGGTGCACCGCACACACAGCCGCACGACGCCGGTGCTTCCCCTGCTGCTCAGGTGGTCCGAGCTACCCGTGGGGTACCGGCGGACCGCCTGACGTACTCGCGCGGGCACGTGCGAGCGCAGCCTAGGAGGACGAGGAGGCGTATGACCTAGGGGCTATTGTTGTATTTATTTATTTATAGGTCTCGCATTACTTGTTTAAGTTTGTCATGTCCATATTCACCTCCTGTAGACTCGATCCCATCCTGCAGATACATTGTACTGCTAACAATGTAGTCTCGCTTGTTGTATTTCGTACTATGGGTGTCGCATTCATCATGCCGCAATGCGAATGGCTCGCATCTACCTATTATCATGTCATTAAAACGGACCGGCCTATTACCATGTCATTAATTAAGTTTTACCAAAAATAAACTTGAAAAAATGATCAGCACAATTTTACAAACCAACGCCCACCATCGTCGGATTATAAAAAAAAACTGTCAAAAACATACCCTAAACCACGATTAAAACTAAATTTTGTTAAGCGTGTATGCGAAAGACGGGGAGGAGTGGATTGCAAGTGCCAATCCAGACATACGAGGAGTGGAATGCGAGTGGCGATCCGGGAATACCCTCAGTTCGACAAGTTCTTTTCACGACGTGAACAGTATGATATTTGGTTTTTTTAAACATCGACTCAATAAATGCAATGGCACAATAAATAGAATTTAAGAATTTAATTTTGACAAATAAATTTTCAAAAATTTTGGGGTGAAAAATTAGCAATAAAATTTTCAAATTTGGTAATTTGTAAATGGCTCCAGGGAGCCGAGGCCTGGGCTGGGCAATGGTCCGATTGGGAGGGAACGGTTTGATCGGACAGTCCGATATCTAATCGGACGGTCCGATCCCTGTGCGAACGGACCGTCCGATTGCTGGGCGGACGGTCCAGTGGATTTGCCGCCCTGGGGGACGGCGGCGAATGCCCCCAGGGGGCCGAATGCAAAATTGCATTCGCCGCCCTGGGGGACGGCGGCGCAAAATTGCATTCGCCGCCCTGGGGGACGGCGGCGAATCCACGTGGCCTCCCTGGGGCTAACGGCGGCCGACGCCGTTAGCCTGGGCGACGGGGATGCCATTCGCCGCCCTGGGCCACGGCGGTTTTTAAATCCCGCCGTGACCCAGGGCGGCAAGAGACTAGTTTTGCAATTGATTCAAATCGAAAATTAGTTTTGTAAATTTAAAAAAAAATTAAATTAGTAACAGTAAAAATTCCTGCCATACGTACCGAGGACGGAGCCCAGGCATGGCCCAGCAATCTCGTCAGACTGTCACGGTCCGGCCCGGTCCAGCCCAAAACGGCACCGTGCCGGAGACGGAGGGAAAGGCGACGAGGCGTGGCCATCTCTCGCGGCGCAGAATCCGCCAGCGAGGCCGCCGCTTGACTCCCGAGCTCCTCTGCGCTCTTCTCCTCCTCCCTCCTCTTCTTCCCCTCCAGGTCTGAACCTTCCAGAACGCGCAAGAAAGAACAAGTGCTTGGCCAGAGACGGAGTAGTATTGCCTTGCCTCCCTGCACTGCATAGGCGGACGCCGGAGTAGCGCGGGAGGAGGATGTTCATCCAGAAGGTGATGATGTCTCCAGCTCTCGTCTCTTACCATTAATCTATGACTAATGCAGAGATTCCATGTCCTCCTTTGCGTAATATTGGCTGGTTTGTTTGTGGGGGAGGCGCAGGCATGGAGGACGGCTGCGTTCGGGCTCTACGGCTTCGCGCAGTTCACCAAATCCGGCTTCTTGTAAGCGTAATTTCACCGAATTACCTGGAAAATTTCCTCCTGTTTTCTATATCTTGCTAATTTCGTGGGATCGTGTTCCAGCTGTGAAACGAGAATCTGTATCCCCTGTAAAAATACCAAATTTTAGGACACAACTGATCTTAGGTCGTTATTTATATGTTACTATGATTATAGGCGCATTATGCGGATTATGAACCAATACCGCAATGCCCATGTGTAGTTCAATGCCATTATACCCCTGTTCACAAACAAGTACATGAATCATTTAGTTATCGCTGGAGCAAACTGTATCAAAGGATTTTAGTTCATGTGATCTGGAATTGAGGAATCTATTTGCGTGTAGCAGGTTAAAAACTTTCACACGATTTGGTACTGAATGGAAAGCTGTCAAAGGATGCAATTGTTGACACCATGGCTCCTTTCTTTTCATGTTCCACACTAATGAAAATTCGTTTATTCAGGGAACACGCAAAGAAATTCAGAGAGGAAGATATGCAGATCCGGCTGGATGGGAAAAATTGCCTAGTAACTGGGGCAAATTCCGGCATAGGTTTTGCAACAGCAGAGGGCTTGGCCTCACGGTATGAATCTATCCATTTCTACTGTGATGATTTGTTCTGAACATGACTGATTATGTCATGTCACCGCAAACATGTTTTTGTATTCTTCCAGTGGTGCCACTGTTTATATGCTTTGCCGTAACAAGGAAAGAGGAGAGACTGCTCTCAGTCAAATACGATCTAAAACAGGGAACATGAATGTTCATCTGGAGGTACATGATGCTTCAGAACAAAATTTTACTGCATGATAATTTGCAATAAACCTTGGCGATGTTATACGGTAATTATGTCTGAATTAACATAACAATTATTAATGTGTTGCAGATTTGTGACCTTTCATCTATTAGTGAAGTGAAATCATTTGCATCAAAATTCTCTTCAACAGATAAACCACTTCATGTCCTTGTGAGCTTTGCCTCTCCAAATTATTTCATAATATGTGCTTCTGGACTCTGGCTGTTGCTGCTTTTTTGTTATAACCATATAATTCAGTGAAGTCTTTCTTAAATTGCATTAATCTTATTCTGGAATAACCAGATGTAACAGATAGGTTGTTGTTCTAGGTTAACAATGCTGGCTTACTAGAGCACAAGCGCGCGACTACACCAGAAGGGTGCGTGATACTCTGTTATGTAATCTACTTAATATTTGCTCCCTAGTTATTTTCGTACTCACCTGCCTGTTTATAAACCCTAAAATGTATAGCTTGTTTGCTTTTATGACTGAAATTGTATTTTAATTTGAAAAATAAAATAGGATGGAGCTCAATTTCGCTGTTAATGTGGCAGCAACATACACTTTAACAGAGCTAGTAATTCCACTGTTGGAGAAAGCAGCACCTGATGCTCGTGTCATTTCAGTTTCTTCAGGAGGAATGTACACTGAGCCACTGAACAAGGATTTGCAGGTAAATTTGTTCTCTCTATGCCCTTATTCCACCCTTGAACTGAAGAAAAATGTGCGAAGAGTGAAAAAGGAAACTTAATCATTACTCTTTTTCATTTCTAAGTTTGCTTAGTTCTACAGTAAACTTGCCAAGAGGGTCCACTAGGAGGTTAGCAAAAGCAAAGAAAATAGTATAATTGGTTGAACACTTGATTTGTTTTTTCATACAATTCACTTTATGGTGAAATTTTTAAGCACCCCATTAATCTAGTTCCTAAATTATCGCTGAAAACAAGCTAGCTTTGGTGAATTTCAGCGAGTTTTGTACAATTGCTTTTCCTCCCCTGTTATATAATGGTATTATGGTCTTTTTATTCATGCCTTAAAGTTGTGGGAACTGTAGAATCGTGATGGTTTTTTTGTCAGTGAAAAGGAAGTAGCATGTGAGAGAAATCAGATACTGCAGTAATAATTCTTTTCACTATTGTTTTATACTTCAGTTCAGTGAGAGCAACTTCGATGGGACAAAGCAATACGCTCGTAACAAAAGAGTTCAGGTTTGTAAACCTTGAAGTGGTTTCTTTTTCTCAGTGCAATTCTTTATGGGATTGAGAACATATAGCAATCTTGAAACTTCATTTAGGTTGCACTCACTGAATGGTGGGCTGAGAAATACAACAACAAGGGGATAGATTTCTATTCGATGCATCCAGGATGGGCTGACACACCTGGAGTCTCCAAGAGCTTGCCTGGACTTTCAGAGAAGTAGGCCTTTCTGCTGTCTTAACTGTCTATCACTATCCATCTGTTTTTTTCTTAGCATCAAACCCATAAACTTGTACAATTTTTGTGTCAGGTTATCAGGAAACCTGAGATCAAATGATGAAGGTGCTGATACAGTGATCTGGTTGGCTTTGCAACCCAAGAATAAGCTAAACCCAGGGGCTTTCTACTTTGACAGAGCTGAAGCACCAAAACATCTGAAGTTTGCTGGGACTGCACCATCGCACGGGCAGATAGGCTCGATTGTGGATAGCCTTGGTTCCATTTGTGGCATATAGGGAAAAAAGATTGCAAAAATGAAAAAGCTTGCACCAGCCGGGAATCGAACCCGGGTCTGTACCGTGGCAGGGTACTATTCTACCACTAGACCACTGGTGCGTTGTTGTTTTGTTGTGACTTTCTTTTTTAATCATTGGTAATTGTTAGGTAGTATAGTAATCCTCGCGTCTTGTAATGGAAGTTCTTTTTTCTATCTGTGTATCAGAACGCTATCGGGCAGCACATGCGAAAAAAAAAAAACCTGCAGATGATCAGTTTGACACGGTGCAAGCATCTGAAATGTGAATACTAAGCAGAGCAAGGCTTTGTTTAGACTTGCCAAAATCATAGTCTGTCCAAGTAAATGGGCTGATGTTTGAGTTCAATTTCCCGGTCTATATATGCATAAGGCCTAACCAAACGAGCAGGCCAATTGATTCTTGATGAAATGGCACTGGTTTTCCTAGATGATGGGGCCAAAGCGAAGTGCATGGATGACTCGGGGATACATGCTGCTAGGAAGGGTGAGGGGTTTGAAATATCTGAAACTTTGGGGTTTTTTTCCCACCAACGCTTTGAGATTCTCATGACATGCTAAGTATACTTTGCTAGGTTACCAATACTTGTGATCTGATACATTGTTATTAGGGCTAGATGAAAAGCTCGCGGCTTGTTAGCTCGCTCAACTCGTGGCCGACTCGACTCGGCTCGTTTTAATTTCCTAACGAGCTAAGCTGTTGTTTCAGCTCGTTTGTGTTAACAAGCCAGCTCGAGTTGGCTCGCGAGCTAACCGAGCCAGTAGAAAAGGAGCAAGTAAGTAGCAGTAGCAATGGCCCAGGAGAAGGCCCAATATCACACCCTATCGCCACCTACATAGCCCTAAAAACCCTAGTCCCCAAATCCCCAATTCTTCACTGTCCCACTCCCCCAAGGCCCCCAACCCTACAACCACGACACTGCCGCCGCATGCTTACATCCTGTTCCTATGGTCCCGCCGTTACCGCCTACCTCCTTAGCGAGCACGTTGCGCTCAGAGTCTCCAAGCCGCATCCGAGCCCAAGTCCCCCATGGCCAACGCCACCACCGGTCTCTACGCACCGCCACTGCAGCTGCCTGGGCCTGTGCGCCATTCCCGGCCTCTGTGCGCCGCCGCCACCTAGGCCTGTGCATGATGGAACTGATGAGTGATGAATTGGTGATGCATTTTCTAGTTTGCTTGTTGGTTTGGTACTTAGAATATATACAGGAAGTATGGAAATTAAATTTAGATTGTATTTTGTATATTTGCATCTGCAGGGCTTCCATTTGAATGTGCTGGCTCGCGAGCCTAACAAGCCAAGCCAAGCTAGGTTTCTGGCTCGTTAGGTTAACGAGCTAAGCCAGCTAGGTTTAACGAGCTATACCGAGCCGAGGCGAGCCGGCTCAGCATCCAGCCCTAAATTTGTTATGCACTTGTGCCATAGATGATGTTTACATGTGTCGGAGGATGAAACCTCGACGGCGGGAAGTCAGGAGACCCCCCTTTTTAGATTCGGCCAGGGGAGTAGTTCTCAGGCGAAGCCGGCGTCAGGGTGTAGAAGAAAGATACGCGAAGGAGACGTAGAAGAAACAGAGGAGTCCGGACCGTCCGAAGCGGGTCCGAACCGTCCGAACCGTGAACGAAGGCAGAAGGGTCCGGACCGTCCGAACAGGGTCCGGACCGTCCGAACCGAGGAGATCGCGCAGGGAAGAAGGGATCGATGCACAAGGAAGACACGGGGATTTATACAGGTTCGGGCCGCCGGAGCGTAATACCCTACTCCTGTGCGTGTTTTGCTATGAGGTAGATGAATGTGGTATTATGGTTACAAGGTGTATCTAGCTCACGGCCGGAGCCGGAGAAGAAGAACAGTGGTTAGAGAGTGAGCTCGGGGGAGCAGAGCAGAGAGTTAGAGGACGGGGAAGCTCCTGTCTCGTCCCCTTTGCCTGTGGCTTGGTCCTCCTTTTATAGAGCAAGGGGATTCCACAGTGCCAGGCATACGTAGCGAGAGAGAGAGTGCTTCTGGAGAGTTCTTCGGTCCTCCCCTCTGCCTGCGATGCCCACGCCGGAGTTGGAAGACGTCCAGTCGCTCACGTCTGCCTGCAAAGCCTGCGCCGGAGTCGGTGGAGCGTCTGGTCGCTCTCGTCCCCGCCTGCTGAGCCCATGCCGGAGTAGGTATGCAGCGGGCGGTAGAGTCGTGAGGATGTGATGGGATGTGATGGAGCACGCTGCCGAAGTCAAGAGTCTCTGACTGCTTGGACTTCGGCGCACGCCCTTGCCACAGAAGTCAACAGGCCTCTGACAGCAGTCAGGTGTCCACAGGGGGCCGTCCTAAGACACTTACGCGTGGCGGAGCGGACGAGAGGGGCAACGTGCCCCGTCGCCTCATCATTAATGCTGATATTTGGAGAGCTGGTCCATCGATCCTGCCGGAGACCAACATGTGGGCCCCGGGCAGGGAGTGAGACGATGGCGCCCGGAGGCAAGGTACGGGCCCGAGGCCAACGATGCCTCGGGGCCGAAACCGGTGGGGACGGCGCCCCGGGGACGTGCCCGGGGCCGATAGGGTCAGCGCCCCGGACGTGCCCGGGCCGATAGGGTCAGCGCCCCGGGACCGTAGGCGAGATGGCCCCTCGGGGAACTGACTTGGCCGATGACCCACGCGTCCCCAGGGTATGTGGGACTCCCTATCCCATTTCGCCGACAGTGGCCCCTGGCCCTGTTGCTCGGCCGGAACCGCTCCGGGCAGGAACGGGGCCACGTCTTTGAAGAAATGAGGGGACGCTGGGTCCGCCTGGTTCATCTTGAGCTGGTGGAGCTTGACGTCTTTGTTGCCTTAGACGGGATACGTGCCCGGGACCCGGGCTGAAAACATGGAACGAGTGTTGAGGAAGGCCGGCGGCAGCGGTCGCGATGGTGATGCGGCAGCTTGCCGCCCGTACTGTCGCCAGCGAGTTCTTCGTGGCGACCGCTGGCCGGAGACGGCGGCAGGAATGAGGCGCGCCGTCCGCTTGGAGGCCGCCACCAAATCCGCCGCCGATGAGTTCTCCCGTGTCTGGCCCGAGATGGAGGCGCGGGAGAAGGAAGCACTCTCCCGGGGAGAACGCGTCCGGGCCCAAGAGGCTGGGCTCGCGTCCCGGGGGCGTGAGTTCGGCGTGCGCGAGGGAGTCGCGGGAGTTCGCGAGGAAGTCGCGGTGGTTCGCGAGGTGGTACGGGAGGCCGTGGTCGAATCCGCTGCCCTGGAGGCAGGGTTCTTCGACCGCGGCGAACATCTTGTAGAGCCGATGCCTGACGAAGAGGTTGAGGAAGACGCTGGTTTCCTTCAGACGCCATACGCGGGCGCCTTCGGGGCCCGGGGGCCCTCCATGCCCCCGAGTGCTCCCCATCCGACGTCACCCGGGACCCGGTCAGAAGTACTCCGGTGACGCCCCCCGTACGATCAGGGCCTCGCTCGTGCTTGCGCTCCGGTTTGGCCTGTCTTGTACAAGAGAGGTGTTTGTATAGATATATGATGACGTTTATATTTTCGTACCTTGGTTTATTGTGTTGTCCGGAGGTTGCTAGTGTTCGGGGCCTCGTGTCCGGGAACGCCGAGTACCGGGCGTTGTCCGACAGCGAGATCCGGGAGCTGCGAACAGCCGTCGGGCCCACGGCCCCTGTCCGGGCTCCGACGTAGCCGCTTGCTTCGGGAGCCCGGTCCCCGGGGGCAACGGACGCGCCGGTCGCCCGCTCCGGGAATCTGGTTCCCCTGGGCGCGAGCCTTGTGGAGCGATAAAGTTCGCAGGTTCGGCCCCTGCCCGTCTTCTGGATCCGGGGACTCTCCGCGCCCCCGGGCACCGTTGCCTAGAGGCATGGCGAGGCCGCGACGACAGGCTCTACATGATGAACTATGAGAGCACTTGGCTCGTCCCCTTGTCCATTCCATGCTGCGAGCCATTGCGTCTACCACCTCCTAGGGGCCTCTTCGCGGTTGCGAAAGGATTGCGCATAAGGAATCTGCCCCCTAGCAGCGGAAAAAACCGAGCCCGGAGCCAACCAGTGCGGGACACCGCAAGCCGGGGCTTAGACGATGTCCGGGGTTTAGCAGATGGGATACGGTAGCTCGCTGGTAGGGAACAGATGCTTAGGCGCAACACCCAGCCACCGCATGGGCGCGACCCGATTATGCCCCTGGGGGGAGATCGCCACGATCGTGACATAAAGAAAGGATAAGGGCACGAGCCCGGGAACGATAATAAAAGTATTACTATGGAAAGCGAATACGCATGGGCCCGGCCTCGGTCGGCGCTGAGGTTTAGAGGTACTTACAGGACGTGTTTTCAGATAATATTTGTGAAGATGCTCCCAGGCTTACCGAGCCTAGTTGGGAAGTTCCGATCACAGGGAGGGGCCTTTCCACGGGGGGAAGATTTCATTCCGACCCGTTCGAAGATACGGCGGAGATTCGAACCCCAAACCTGAAGTGATCGGGCCCGAACCTGACGCCAAAGATAGCGCTTGAGGCCTTGCTGGTAACGAGCGACGCGGAGCGGAGCGCGCCACCTTCGTTCCTCGAGGAAGCCGAGGTTGTCGAGCTGCATATTTGTCGTGGTTGATGTTTGTCGATGTAGCGCTGTACCCGAGAGCCGAAGGAGAGGTTTGGCAACAGAACGGGTTCGGCACGGTACACCAAGAAGAAACTAGGTCTCCCTAGGCGCCCAGCTTGGTGTAGTATGAATTGTTCCCAGGACCGCCAGGAAAAGGTCTACTCTACACATAGGGAACTGTGAGAGCGTCCGGTTCGTTCCCTTGTCCATCCCATGCTACGAACCCAACACATGGGAAACGACGAAAGGAACGAAACCGGGAAGGATATTAAAAACATTGCGTATGTAAAGTGTATATACATGGGGCCCCGGCTAGCACTGAGTTTCCGGAGAAGTCCGACGCTGGCCCGGGTTCGCCGCAACTTACAGGTCGTTTATACAGATAGATTTGTGAAAATACTTGATGCGCCTAGGGATGGAGCTCGGACTCGCTTCTCTCGCGAGCCTCGAGGCTGGGGAAAGGCATGTGCTTGGACCCGGGGGCCCCGACTATCATGCGGAGGATGTGTCCGGGACCCGGGGGCCCCGGACTGGAATACGTTTTTGATATAAGCCGGGTTCCGGGGGCCCAGGCTTGAAATATGGAATGTGAGACGGCCTTCCGGATGCATTCTCGCCGGGGCGGTGCTGTCCGGGCTCCGCGCCCTACTTCGGGTGTCGCGTTCCTAGGCTTGCACTCGCCTTGGCGAGGCCGCCATGGTTCGGCTCCTCGGTGTCGGGCCCGGGGCACGGATTCGGGAATCCGTGCCTCGGCTCAAATATGTGCCCGGGAACCAGGGGGCCCCGGACTGGAATAAGATTCGATATGTATTGTCAACATGTGCCCGGGCACGAGGCCGGGGCAAGGACATGGACCATATCGGGACGACTTCCCCGGACCCACCCTTGCCGAGGCGACGCGGTCCGGGTACTAGCGCCTTGTGAGGGTCACTCCGGGTGCCACGTTCCTAGGCGCGCACTCGCCTTGGCGATGCCGCCCCGGGTCGGGCTCCTCAGAGTCGGGCCCAGGAGGTAAGTCCCGGGCCGTATGTTTGCCAGGCGGGGGGCGCTCTACGACGAGCGCCACGCTCGCTGCCTGC
This sequence comes from Oryza meyeriana var. granulata, assembly GCA_003991445.1. Taxonomy (NCBI): domain Eukaryota; kingdom Viridiplantae; phylum Streptophyta; class Magnoliopsida; order Poales; family Poaceae; genus Oryza; species Oryza meyeriana. The sequence continues at coordinate 69,507 of RYFJ01002768.1, forward strand.
AGAAATGTGCCCAACCATCAAGTCGCGTATCGTGACCTGAGGCCAAGGCGCGAGGAGCGGGCACGAGCCCCGCTACCGAGGGCAGCGAGGACGCTCTCTGGTCCTGGCCTTTCAGGCCGTCCTCGGCTCAGCTTCCCTTGCGGGGGTGCGAGCTCTTGACACCGGGAGAAGATCCTCAACCGGGAGCAGCCGATCAACGGAAAAGACCATCAACCGGGAAAGGATCAACCGGGAGTGGCCGATCAACCGGGAGAAGCCGTTCAACCGGGAATTTATCGACCGGGAGCGGCCTGCCCGGACTCGCGCTCGATAGGGCGGCGTGGTCCGGACTATCACACCGGGAACCGGAAACCCCGGACTGAATTGGGACGAACCGCCCGGACTTGCCATCGCGTCCGATGGAGTCCGGGCAGCCGTACCCTATGTGTGTCCGGGACCCGGAGGCCCCGGACTGAGTCGGGACAGACCGCCCGGACTTGCCATCGCGTCCGATGGAGTCCGGGCAGCCGTGCCCTATGTGTGTCCGGTGGGACGAATCGGGACGATCTCTCCGGGCGTGCTTGCCGGGGCAATGCAGTCCGGGAGGTCGCGCCTTGTCGGAGATGTTCTGGGTCGGGAGCAAGATTCGGACCGTCCGGTGAGGGATAGGACTGTCCGATCCACCTCAATCGGACCGTCCGGCGATGGATCGGACCGTCCGATCCACCTTGATCGGACCTAGCCCGCTACTGCACCTGCCGGGACTTCCTGACGCGCTCGGCCAGCTTTTGGACAACGTGGCATTCCGAGAGGTCGTGCAAGTCCGTCTCGTGGACGGTGCACCACCCCCGGGCTACGGCCGGCTCGAGGCTCTTGGCCAAACGCTGAACGGCACGGCACTCCGTGAGGTCGTGCCGGTCCGTGTCGTGGTAGGCGTACCACCCCCGAGCTATGGCCGGCTTGGGACACTCGGCGAAGCTCTGGACGGCGCGGCACTCCGTGATGTCGTGCCGATCCGTGTCGTGGTAGGCGCACCACCGTCGGGCTACCGCCGGCTTAACGCGCTCGGCTGAGCCCTGGACGGCGCGGCACTCCGTAAGGTCGTGCCAGCCCGTCTGGTGGAGGGGGCACCACCTCCGAGCCGTTGCCGGCGGCGGCGGCGTGCGTGCGGTCTTTTGCCGCTTGTCGCCGTCATCGCCTCCGCGGGCGACGTGACCCCGGGGGTTGCCCATAGCCGCCGAGGCGAAGTCCTTGGCGGCCTCCTTGGCCTTCCGGCGCTTCCTCCTGTTCCGCCGTGACGCGGAACGCGGGAGCTTGCCATCATCTCCAGGGCCCTGGTCCGGGGCCCCAGGACTTGCGGCAGCGTTCGGGCGTCGCTCGCGCTGCCGCTCGATCGTGACCCGGGCGTCCTCCTGATCCTGCGGACCATGGCCTCCTGCCATGGGAGGCGTCGATGTTGGAGGCGCCGGGGCAACACCTGAAAAGGAAACTCCCCCTACCTGGCGCGCCAGCTGTCGGAGGATGAAACCTCGACGGCGGGAAGTCAGGAGACCCCCCTTTTTAGATTCGGCCAGGGGAGTAGTTCTCAGGCGAAGCCGGCGTCAGGGTGTAGAAGAAAGATACGCGAAGGAGACGTAGAAGAAACAGAGGAGTCCGGACCATCCGAAGCGGGTCCGGACCGTCCGAACCGTGAACGAAGGCAGAAGGGTCCGGACCGTCCGAACAGGGTCCGGACCGTCCGAACCGAGGAGATCGCGCATGGAAGAAGGGATCGATGCACAAGGAAGACACGGGGATTTATACAGGTTCGGGCCGCCGGAGCGTAATACCCTACTCCTGTGCGTGTTTTGCTATGAGGTAGATGAATGTGGTATTATGGTTACAAGGTGTATCTAGCTCACGGCCGGAGCCGGAGAAGAAGAACAGTGGTTAGAGAGTGAGCTCGGGGGAGCAGAGCAGAGAGTTAGAGGACGGGGAAGCTCCTGTCTCGTCCCCTTTGCCTGTGGCTTGGTCCTCCTTTTATAGAGCAAGGGGATTCCACAGTGCCAGGCATACGTAGCGAGAGAGAGAGAGTTTCTAGAGAGTTCTTCGGTCCTCCCCTCCGCCTACGATGCCCACGCCGGAGTTGGAAGACGTCCAGTCGCTCACGTCTGCCTGCAAAGCCTGCGCCGGAGTCGGTGGAGCGTCTGGTCGCTCTCGTCCCCGCCTGCTGAGCCCATGCCGGAGTAGGTATGCAGCGGGCGGTAGAGTCGTGAGGATGTGATGGGATGTGATGGAGCACGCTGCCGAAGTCAAGAGTCTCTGACTGCTTGGACTTCGGCGCACGCCCTCGCCACAGAAGTCAACAGGCCTCTGACAGCAGTCAGGTGTCCACGGGGGGCCGTCCTAAGACACTTACGCGTGGCGGAGCGGACGAGAGGGGCAACGTGCCCCGTCGCCTCATCATTAATGCTGATATTTGGAGAGCTGGTGCATCGATCATGCCGGAGACCGACATGTGGGCCCCGGGCAGGGAGTGAGACGATGGCGCCCGGAGGCAAGGTACGGGCCCGAGGCCAACGATGTCTCGGGGCCGAAACCGGTGGGGACGGCGCCCCGAGGACGAGCCCGGGGCCGATAGGGTTAGCGCCCCGGGGACGTGCCCGGGGCCAAAGGCGAGGGCGCCCCGGGGTCGTGCCCGGGGCCGATAGGGTCAGCGCCCCAGGACCGTAGGCGAGATGGCCCCTCGAGGAACTGACTTGGCCGATGACCCACGCGTCCCGAGGGTATGTGGGACCCTCTATCCCATTTCGCCGACAGCATGGTATACATACTGCACAGTAATTGCATACTTACCAAAAGAAGTCGGTAATCAAAACTTGGTTTTGGCTATTGAACATGCATTATAATTTGTGAATCAGCCTGACTTTTTTCTTCAATGTGAATCTGCTGACTAATCCGAGACAAGAACCACCTGCCGTACAAATGATTAGAGAGGAGATCCACAAGAAAGTGCCGAGACAAGAAGAACGACGAGAACGCCGTGCATGCTCCGTTGCCACAAATAGGCGGAGAGAGGCCCTACACTTCATGTCGATTACTAGTTTCATGGACGGACTCCATATATCCTTTCTTGGGAGCTCACCATTGCCATTCTTTCAAGCACCCGATCATCTCCTCAGCTCCTCCCCGCTCGCCTCGTGCTGCTCTGCTGCTGATCGGCGTCGATCATGAACGACCTGTTCTCGTCGAGCTCGTTCAAGAAGTATGCGGACGCGAGCCCGGCGGGCGGCGGCGGCGGCGACATGGAGGCCGGCGGCGAGAGCGTGGTGAACCTGGACCGGTTCTTCGAGGACGTGGAGGCTGTAAAGGAGGACATGCGCGGGCTGGAGGCTCTGTACAAGCGGCTGCAGTCGACGAACGAGGAGACCAAGACGGCGCACGACGCCCGCGCCGTCAAGTCTCTCCGCTCCCGCATGGACGCCGACGTCGAGCAGGTGCTCCGCCGCGCCAAGGCCGTCAAGGGCAAGCTCGAGGGCCTCGACCGCGACAACGCCACCTCCCGCAAGGTCCCCGGCTGCGGACCCGGCTCCTCCACCGACCGCACCCGCACCTCCGTCGTCGCCGGCCTCGGCAAGAAGCTCAAGGACCTCATGGACGACTTCCAGGTAAAGCGACCTAGCTAGTACCATTCATCAGGTGATATATCCATGCATCGTCGACGCCATGAACGGCACACAACGGCGTACGCAGGGGCTGAGGACGAGGATGGCGGCGGAGTACAAGGAGACGGTGGCGAGGCGGTACTACACGGTGACGGGGGAGAAGGCGGAGGACAGCACGATCGAGTCGCTCATCTCGTCGGGGGAGAGCGAGTCGTTCCTGCAGAAGGCGATCCAGGAGCAAGGGCGCGGGCAGGTGATGGACACCATCTCGGAGATCCAGGAGCGGCACGACGCCGTCAAGGAGATCGAGCGCAGCCTGCTCGACCTGCACCAGGTGTTCCTCGACATGGCGGCGCTCGTCGAGGCGCAGGGCCACCAGCTCAACGACATCGAGAGCCACGTCGCGCACGCCAGCTCCTTCGTCCGCCGGGGCACCGTCGAGCTGGAGGTGGCGCGCGAGTACCAGAAGAGCAGCCGCAAGTGGGCGTGCATCGCCGTCCTCGCCGGCATCGTTCTCATCGCCGTCCTCGTCCTCCCGGTGCTCATCAACCTCCGCATCTTGACGCTCAGATGATTCAATCCTAGCTAACTCCGTGTCAAACTAATTAACTTATTTACTATTTTTCCCTTCAAGTATGTTAATTTCGATTTCATTTAAAAAGGCGTATATTTTTTTGTTTTTGAATTGTTTTTATTTAGAAGTTGTAGTATTCAAAAGTTTGTACCTTCCTGATTGAATGAGAAGGCAGGGAAGATGTATATTACAGTGATATATAATATTGCTGAGACTTTCTAGGGTGCTTGGAAAGCATTACATCCGTTGATTGCTCCTAATCTGACGATCAATAATAAAAGGTAGCTATGAAGGTATTTAAAAATGTGGGCCAGGTATTAACTTAAAAAATAGGTAGAGGGTTATGTAGGTAATTCTGTGCCTACATCAAATTAGGGAGGTAACTGCTGCTTCAGAACCAAACTATGCAGACAAACACCAGTAACTAGGCTTGGCATTAGGTAAGGAGATTAACTGGTACGATTGACTTAAATTGGCGAAAACTGAATTTTGTAATCGTGCATGGGACTTTCCAAATAAAATCATAGTCAACTAGTCATATAGCTAAGGTTGATAAAAAAGAGAAGACTTTTCTAAAGAAAAGAATCGACATGTCTATTCCCTCCATCTAAAAAACTCAACCCTCGTTATCCGACTAAACAAGGTCAGTGGTGGTGAGAAAAAAAATACCCTCTTATTAATTGAATGTAGTATTGGTGTGTGATATGTCAGAGCTATTGAAAGGAATAAACATAAAATTTCTGGATTTATAGACCGGAGATGTGAGAAGCTATGAATTGATTTTTTTGGGATAAAATTTAAACTCTAAAAGTTGATTTATTTTGAGACAAAGGAAGTACGCATCTTGTATTTATTTATGGATTACAGGAAGAGAACTTACGAATGGTCCGCATTTCAAGTAAGATCTGGGCGTGGGGGGGGGGGGAGAGCGGGGGGGGGGAGAATATTACTCTTGATTTAATGTATAGGAAATTTGTATACAAGTTGCATCATCAGATGAAACATATATAGCAATGAGTGGTCGATTTGCCATGGATGCTATGGAGGAATCAAACCGTTGAGCGGCGAAACGGTAAGGATCTAAAACATGATTATTACTAATCTGTCTGTGTTTACGTTATTTTCTGTTCCTAAGTTACCCTTTCAAAAATTAATGGTAGATTTTTAATACAGTAGAAGATACCTCGGGTACCTCCCAAGCACCGTAAAAGTCCTCAGTATTATTTATTGATCAGTTTTTTTTCGAACAAAACCAAATTGATCAAATTTTCTGACGCCGAGAGGAAATTAAAGCTTCTAGTTATGAATTTCATGTTTGAGATGGGAAAACTAACATTCTGCAGATTCGTTTGCTAGACCACAAATCTACGGTTCGCATCATTCTTTTCGAGCGATTTTGAAGAACATTACTGCCCATCAAATTATACCAATGATAATGTTATTACCTACTTGGGCGTATAATCACTAGGCCAGTTTTTATTAGATAGGTAGGAGTAAAATACTTTCAGTTGAATTTGCATTCCATCATAATGCTATCCTGGGCGTGCAAGAGAATTGCAATTTCAAAGTTACCAATTTAATTTGTACGCTGCAAAATGGAGAATTCACAATTCATTCCACGCATGGACCCTCTACATGTATGACACCAACCCGTCCTCACACCAACACCATCAACAACGCCGCGAAGACGGCGACGGCCGGCGCCACCGGCGCGCGACCGGCGGCGCTGATGACCTGGATCCGGAACACGCATCGCGCGCGGAGGCGTTCTTGTCGGTGATCTTGCGAGGCCGTCGGAAGTCGCAGGCGCGGACGTCCCTGGTCCTGGCATCTGGAAGTAACATGTTGAATGCGTAGGAGATGTTGCTCTTCTCGTCGAGGCCGTTGCATGAGCAGCCGTAGCCAAGCGCCGTGCAGTCGCCGCTGGCGCACGCGTACTCGATGTTGCCCGGCAGCTTGGACTTTTCCTTGGCTGCGTCGTCGAACACGCACCACTGCTTCGGGAAGGGGGGGGGGTCAAAAAAAAAACTTTTTTTTTGTTCCCCCCCCCCACCCGTGGGCGGGACCCCCGCGGGCACGGCGGCCGAGCGGCTTTGTCGTTGCATGCCGTCAGGTCCATCGGGAAACTTGGGTTGCCGTCGTAGGTGAAGATGCCCCAGTGGCGCTCGAAATTGCCGGGGAGGATGCTCTTCATGTCCTCGTCGAAGAGCCCGAACATGTAGACGTCCATCTTGCCCGGCCGGAGCGGGGTGCCCTCCTTCTCGGCGAGCTTCTTCAGAGGCCGTCGTAGTACCGCCCGTGCGAGCTTGATGTTGGCGTTCTTGTCGCCATCGGTCGGCCAGCCGACCTCGCCGACGACGACCTTGAGGTTGGGCACTCCGGCCTTCTTGAGCGCGTGACTAGCGTGTCGGTAGTTGGCGTCGAACACGTTTGGAGTAGCTGATTCCGCCCTTGTCCTGGTGGTTGCCGCCGTCGATGAAGGCGAACTCGAAGGGGAAGTCGGTCGCTCTGGTACAGGCTGAGGAAGGTAGATGTTGCACCGACGAAAGGGCGCCCCCTGGTCGTGCAAAAGGGAACTTCACCAGTGTCCTTCATCAGGTCCTCCGATGTCGGTGGCCAGGGCCGAACGCACCGAGGACGGACTTGTTTGTCCGGACGAGGACGTACACGTCGGCGTTGAGCGGGGACCGCGTCGCCTTCACCTTGCCCCGACGCCGGCCTCATTCAGCGCCTTCTGGGATGTTCTTACAGAGCCGGGAAGGTGCGTCTTCATGAACGATCCATTACGCCTTGAGAGAAATTGCGCTCATTCCCGACGGCACATAATGCCGATCGATCAAACGCAGGTTAGGATCATCGGCGGTCGGCCCGCGGACCATGGACGAAACACCTTCGGGTCAGCTGCATGCCTTACTTGATCTTGAGCTTGTCCTCCGTAGCTGGGTGGACGTTCTCCTTCACCAATCCTTGGCGTATCCCGTAGCTGTTCATCGTCTCCAGCATGTCGTTGGGGATGCCGAGCATGACCTCGATGCCGGAGTCGACGAGCGCGCCGACGGGCCACGGGTCGGCGTCGAACAGCTTCACCTTGGTGATGCCGTTCTCCTTGAGCATCTGCACGACTGACGACGGGAGCAGAGGGTGCGACAGCTGCGAGCCCCAGTTCACGCCGACGTCCACGGCGGGGGCCGCGGCCGCACCGGAAACCGGGCCACGGCGAGCAAGCAGCAGCGCGGCCACGCCGGCCGGCAGCCGCAGAGGCCGAGCCATGGCGGGGTTGTCGTCTCCGATCTAACCTGTTTTTACGGATTGGTGGCAGCTCAGGAGATTGTCAGATTTGATTGGCTGGTGTTCGTGAGCTCTGTACACCTCTCTGGTGGAGGAGATGGAGGGGAGGGGAAAATGGCGGGTAAAACGGTTGGAGTTTGACCACAGAATGCTGTGCGCCCGATGCTCACAGAAATATCGGGTGGCCCACAACCCAATGCTTGCATACCACTGTCTCTCTCCTGGCGTAACACGCCCTTTCCCTGTGCATATAATATGCATGCATACAAAATTGTTAGAAACCTTCCAAACCAATTTTCTTAAGTTCCTAAGTTTTTTACTAGATTGAACTCACACACTAAATTGTTATACTTTATTTCTCAATTTCTTATACTAAATTAATCCACATGCCAAACTTAATGTTCGTAAATGTAATTACTCTTCTTCTT